>JAEANM010026727.1:0-10679 GCA_017656035.1 Myanophis thanlyinensis | reverse complement strand
AACCAAGGTCCAAGATCAAAGTAAGTGGTATCTTGAGTTAAGTTAGACCTTGGAGAATGGGAATAATATCAGTTTGCATAAGCTTGAAGAAAGAAATTTCTAATTTGAAGAGGCCTACTGCCCATAGATCCACTTCTGAGCAGACATTTATCTATCTTATTGTAATAGCTATAAACCTCTGTAGAAGAATCATGGCAAAGTAGGGAGAGCTTGTCCACAGCAAAAGCAGGTTTACTAACTCTAGGCCTACTACATCACTTTCAAGGTGCAGAAGCAGAAAAATCCAAAAAGCAGTGAGGGTCACATGATCCAAACTGAAACCCACAAGGTCCTGGCCAGAAATGTTTATACTTTGCTCAGTTTTAACAAACAGTTGAAGACACTGAAAAATAGCCAGATGCATGATTAAATAGCACAAGAGTCTAAGACCTTGCAGGAATCTTAGGTTTGCAAGATCTCTGTCTTATGTATTCACTCTGCCTAATATCCTCTAATTTCAAATGCTAATTTTTCTTGTAGTTGGGCAAAAATGATAAAAAATACCCAGCAGGACTTTTTTTTCATCTCCAGGATCATTTCAGTTTCATTTAACAACTGGTCCTTGGTTGAATCTTTTGGGCTTGTTCCAGAAGTTGAATTGTTGAAACCTGTCTCTGAGAGCTTTGAGGGATCCTCAACTTCATTTGGAAGCTGTGCTCCTTCTGACCCCTGATCTAACTATCTGGATGAGTTAAAGAGGTAGCAGATGATAATATTTACTGATGACCCTTAAATTTCAACTCCGACAGTACTTATAGGATAACTGATAGGATAACTGTGATGAAAGAGTCAAGAGGATGATTATAGAATCTGCAAATGATTTGTGCATAGGAGAAGTAGCTAACAGTTTAGGAAAGAAATGAAAGATGTAAAAAAATTAAAGTAGGCTATACAGCAGCAATTCACCTAGCTCTTTTCAATTCCTATACACCATGGGCCATAAAAAGCACCTCTTCAATATCTCAAATTGTGGTATTGATTTTAGGAAGTCCTTTCACAACAGAACTATAAAAACATGATACTCCTTCTCCAGAAAAAGCTACAGTACAATCAGTCACTTAATTTTGTGATTATAGCTATTATTGATTTCCTTGCAGAATGAAATGTATCAATATCTTTGGTTTCAGAGGAACATGCAGTAACAAGAAAACATACATTAAAAAAAAGCCCAGGCACAAAATGAACTGCTTTATTTTAGATTTATGAAGCTGTCTTGCTAACTCTTCCAAGCCTACTGTTGAAGCATCCTTCTATTGCTTTTATAGAGAAGCAGATCTCTCTAATGCTGGTTGATTGACAAGCATACCCCTTTTAACTTTGGAAAACAGTGTTTAGCAGTTAGAAGAACTAATATTAATATGCTTTTAAGTTACCAGACAAATTCCTCTAAATGATATCATAAATCAAGTAAGCTGATATTTCCTATGTATTTATGTTTGCCCCAAAGAGTTCTTTCATCAGAGTTTTATGCATGCACAGAATTCTCCTTCTCTTTCTCAAAAGTCTCATAGTGTCTTTGGGTTTAGATTAAGCCAGATTCTCGCTCATCATAACTATGATTTCTCTAGTGTTGATAAATTCATATCAAATTCAAATTCAATAATACAGATTACAGTAGTAATTTAACGTCAGGAAGTAAACAAGGAAGCACTTCCAGCTGAACCTGGTTTAAAAGAAGCAAATATAGTAAGTATATTAACTTAACATACTGTATGCAAACCATTAAAATCTATAACATATCTCACGCATATGGGATTTTTTTAACTTTCTATGCATATTGGACATAGATGACAATGACAGTTCAAATAAGTTTAAAGACTTATGATTTGTTATGAGTTCATACTGAAGTGTGTGTGTGTGTGAAAGATAGAGGAAGAGAAACAGAAAGAGAGAGAAAGAAAAATCATCATAACTATGACTTCTGTAGCATTGATAAATCAATACCAGTCATACAGATTAGAGTAGTAATTTAAAGTCAGGAAGTAACAGTGAAGCACTTCCAACTGATTCATAAATAGGATATTATATTTTTGTGATACCGTTGCTGCATTTTAAATATGTCTGAGAAGATGTAGAAAAGTTGGTGATTAGGCCATAATAAAGAATTATGGAATTATACAATGCAGTAAAGAAAGGTTTTCAAAAAGAATTGAGGGATTCTTATTTGGAGGCTTTCTTTATTGTATTGGCATCTGTAGCACCTTGACAGACAAACTGATTTTTTATAAGACTTAATTGACTTCAAATTAAGAACTTTTATGTTCTGGTTTCATTTTTCTGGGATCGTACATGGTTTCTTTTCTTTCTTGGTTCTACTGTGAAATTATATTTCTGCTAGATAGCTTAATGTAGTTGTCAGGGTTACAGTTCTACTAATGCTACCACCATCCAATATATTTTTATGCCTGTTTAATAAATTATACATTAATTCTGCCAACACATTAAAGAAATGCTATAGATGGCTCTTAAAATATGAAAAAATGCCATTAATCTTTTCTGGCTGTCTGATCTTCTATAGGAGTACAGAAGCCCTGGAGATTATTTGTTCTCCTACTTGTTTTTCATCCCAACATAAGGAACTCTAAACATGAATCTATTCATGCTATATGTGACCTATTTACTTAGAAACAGACTGTTTAGGCAAGATGATATTTTAAAGGAATGTTTTATTTGGCTGTGAATTATTAGGAAATTAAAGATAATGCAGCATTGGGTCAAAGCTATTCCTGGTACTTACATTTTTCCAAATTCTGTCAATCCTTTTCTATTTAAAATGTGTCCTTTAGCATAAATTGGGCAAAACAAACATATTCCATAAAATGCAAATAGATTGCCTTGCAATAAAAAATTGTCCTAAGGTGGGAAGAATATGGAATAGATGACAAATTGAATGTAGACAATATGGGAAAAAACATTCATTCATCAATCCTTCCAAACACTCAGCAATAAGAACTCAAAGAATAAGAAAGGAGGTGTTTTTTTTTAAAGTCCCGAAGAAGGAATATTATATGTACCATTGTATCTTCTGTTTATCAATCTGCAGTGCATTCCCACATGTTTAAAAATATTAATAGCAGGGTTGAATATGAATTAAACATCCAGAATCATAAATCCACATATTTAATCCTTATTTAATAATTTATTAAGTTTGTGTGCTACCAAACTCCCAATGATACCTCATAACAGTAAAGCAAAGAAATTACAATAAAAAAATATTTTTTGACCATGTGTGACAAATCAGATGGAAAGAAGCAATTTCTCTCACCAAAGGCCATAGTGAAGAACCAGGTCTCCAAAATTCTCAATAACAGCAGAGAAGGAGCTATCTTAATCTCAGGGGGAAACCTAATTCCAGACGGTAAATGTTAGAAAAGGTGTACTTCCAGACTCTGAAAGATGATATTTTTTAATCATAGGATCCCAGAGGGTGCCAACTACACAAAATCAAATCAGACGGGCAGATACTACAGGAGACAGGGACACCTTCACTGAATGTCGATTTAGTGTAGGGAATAAATGCCTCAAAATAGAAGTCAGACAACTGTAAATTCTAATCTTACTTTAAGCATGAAGACAGCTGGGTGATGTTGGGCCAGTCCTCCTAGGAAGAAGGCAACACCAAACCATTTCTGAAGACATTGCCAAGAAAATTGTCTAAATTTGTCTAAGAGTCAAGACTGGTTTGAAAGCAGAAATAGACCAACAAAATCTTTTTAGTAGGCAACCTGAATTTTTACAATAATTACCAGCTTTCCAATAATCCAGAATTATCCAAGTGAAATCTTTTTAAAAAGCCAGAATCCAGAAGCTTTCTCATTTCCATTTTTAAATCCATTTAAAAATTCTTTCCCACTCCCCATTCCATCTTTCAGTGGTTGGAATTAATCAAGAACAGGCACAGCTTCACTAAATTAGAACACAATTAAAATATTCCAAATGTAACCCTCGTCTTTCAGCTAAAATGGGGAACCCGGCGTCAGTAACCAATTTCACAACTAAGATTACATGGGAAATCTTACGTCAACAGTTAGCATCTCCATGTAGCTGTCCTGTAGGGAATTTAATTTCCTCAGAGCCCCTTCAAAGAACCATAATGCTTAAAGGACCATTTTGGTATTTGTCCAAAATAAACCCACAAAGGTCCTCCTGAAAAATGAACACTTTTGCACGAACTTGTAATGTAATTTAGAATCTGGCTGATATTTAAAGCTTTCCCTAGAGAACATTTGTGGGAAAGCTAAACTTTTTCTGAAAGTCTTGCTAGCTTCTATTATTAATGCACATGCAGCCAGATATTAGACACATGCTTTATCACATTTTTCTATAGTTCACTTATCTTACTGATTGTAATGAGCAGGACTGTGACAAAAAGCAAGTAAAAAATAGGGACATTTTAAGATGTTTTATTTACACTCCTGAGCTAGAACATCTGATAATTGTATCTCTTTAATCCTGGCTTTATGACAGGATAACATTAAAAATATAAATATTCTTCCACTTCAGTGATGGTGATCCATTTAGTCTCGGTATGTCAAAAATTAAGAAAATGCATAACTTGACATTGCTGGTGTGTCATGTGCCACATCCTGAACAAAGGAAAAACAATTCTTTACATTTCATTTATTTTACAAAACAACACTCAGTCCAATTGTGTGTGGTGCTATGCATCATAAAAAGAAGCATCAAGTAGTTACATAAATGAAATATCAACTCATTTTCAGAGGGACTGAATGCCAAATGAGAACACATCTCATTCTTGTGCACCCCTTCCACAGCCTCTGAAAATTATGTGAGAAAGGGGCATGCTTTTGAGAGTAGTTGTTTCATGTTGATGAACACCAGCCTGTCACCCCAAATATGACAGTGGGCCACATTTCCCATTTCGTATTATCTGAAATCTGTTATCTGGTACAGCCCTTCTTCAACTAATGGTGGGACTGACCCAGAGTGAAAGAAGGGAGATAACCAAGGAGAAATGCTAGCTGCTGGCTGTCAGCCCAAAATCAAGAATGACATCTGATGATATGTGCAAGATAAGTTCATTATTGTTTCACACCTATAGACAAAACCTTGCCAGACTGAGGACCCTAATATCTGCATCTACAATATTCTTTGTGAACTGTTGGAGAGGTAGTTCCTACACTCCCTTTCTCTCACTTATAATATTTGGACTGAGAGGCCTCTGGAATTCATCCCCCCTCTCCTATAAATTCACCTCCTCACTACCTTCTCCCCAGAGGTGAAATTCAGCAGGTTCTAACAGATTCATTAGAACCAGTAATAAATTTTCTAAGCAGTTTGGAGAACGGGTTGTTAGAAGAAATCTCCTTTTGTTTTTTTCCCCACTTTACAGGATTAATCCTGTAAGGAAGGCAGGAAAAAACCATCCTGGTATTGTTTCTAGCCTAATCTTTATTGCCCTGCTTATAGAAACTGCCCACCCAGTCACATGACCCTCACCAGCCACACCCACAGAACCAGTAGAAAAAAAATTGAATTCTACCACTGCTTCTCCCACATGGCTGATATTCTAGTTTATTAAAGGATTAAAACTTATTTTATTGAACTCCAGGTTGTAGTTTGGCTAGTACAAGAGTTTGGCAACCCTTGTGGCTAACCCCTGTAGAAATCCTCAATCATGCATGTCATGGTTTTCCCCAAGGTGCTTTTTCAAAAGGGACCTGTACTTTCTTTGCTTTTCCTTGAAGATGTTTCATTTCTCCTCCAAGAAGTTTCCTCAGTTCTTAACAATTCTTCAGTCAGAACTGAAGAAGCTTCTTGAATGGGAAGCAAAACATCTTCAAGGAAAAGGAAAATCCAGTTGCCTCTTTAGAAAGCACCATTGGATCTTGTGGCTAACATTTAGGCTCTTTGGAAAATATTTTTTAAAAATTTTGCTTCCTTTCTGGACAAGATGACTTTTCTTCAGCTTGCTCTGTTGCTATCTTTCTCCCTGGTGAAGTAAGGAATATGTGGGAAAGATACAAATTTTCGTTCCAGCCCATCAAGGTACCTTATTAACATTGCAAGATTGTACCTCTGATCACATTTCTTTTCTGATTGAATTTATGCCTACAGGGAACATTTCAAGGATGCCTATGAACATGTCAGCTTCAACAGAAAAAAAAAAGTCTGAATTCCTAGTCAAAGATAGAAAATTCACTACTATGCTCAAAATCCATGCTCTGATAGCAAAACACTTTTATGACTTGCGTGCATTTACTGTAAATGGAAGGCATTTGTTTTTGCATATGAACAAGATTAAGTACAATACAAAACGCAGGCACTAACTTCCACATGCCTTTGATTTGTCACTGATGTTTCTAAGCAAGCAACACTAGTTGTAATTGTATTTTTGATGTTTAGAAAACATGATGCTCTATCTGTTAAGGCAGCAGATCGGACCCACTTTCAAAAACAATTTTACAAGCAGCTGGTGACAGTAAAGGGTGTTGGGATCACCCATCATAAAGTTCTCTTTTAAGCCAGCTGCTAAATCTACAACAGCATACAGCTCTAGTCATACTATGGAAAAGCACCAAGCACTGTGGGGCTGAGATAATTGGTACCAGGTGGGCCACAGCTGTGGATTTCTAGTTTGCTTAGAAGGTGGCCTCTCTGCTTGGTAAGATGCTAATTTGTAACCACGATATAATGCAAAGGATGTGAAGTGCTTGTATTAACTCCATAAAGGTTTGCCACTTTGATGTCCCTTATTCAATTACTCTATAGCAGCAAGAAACATACAGACTCATAATCACTCTTAATTCTGGATTTACTTAAGAGATGTTTCCTCAAATCATCCTTCTGTATTTGAATTGAGTAGAATTCAGGCCATCCATAGCTGTGGTCAGGATCTTGCAGTTGGGAGAATAAGGATCAGGTCTGAACTGGGAATGTTGTATGAGTCCTTTAAACAAACAAACAAACAAACAAAATCCAAGGAAAAAAGGAAAGAAAATCAAGGGGAGAAAAAAGATATATTGTGATGATGATTGGTCAGCTGCCAAAATAAACAGATTTGCAGATTTCTAGAGATGAGAGGCCATGAGAAAAGAATGCTTCCAGTTTTCAAGCAAACAAAATATACTAAAAGACATTTTTGTGCACTTATCAAAGATTCAATAGGCAAACTGAACAGATCTCAAACCAAGCAATTATAAATACAGGTGTACAAGTACAGGTGTACAAGTACAAGGGCAACTTTTTAAATGGACTATGATGATCAAACAGCAAGCAGTTAAGGGAACCTGGGTTGTAGTTTCTAAATGAGATAATTTTAAAAAATGGTTGCACAAAGTTCAAGTTTTGTTTCAGAAATGTAGATGAAAACATTAATTTGTTATTTTTTTACATTTTTGTATCCTTCTTTTCCTCTTCAGGTGGGCAAAGATGTGTGTTTCTGCTGATTTTTGATGTAGGTATCAAACCAACTTGGTCAGTATTTCCCAATTATGTCCATTTACTCTGCCTTTTAGAGAGTACCCACAGGATCTGTATATCAAAAGCCAAGACTTCACTGTTGTGATTAAAGTCCTACCAGTTACTGTATATATAGCACGTAAAAAGTGGTTGGGATTCCATTGCATGGGGATTTTGACTTTTTGACATCCCCTTCTCTAGAGATACCTCTGATGTTCTTAGAGAAATTTATCTATTTCCCCTTAGTTCACAACTAAATAAAATACTACCCCAAACAACCTTTGTCTAAACTGCTGAACAAAATTCCCTGGAGAAGACAAGCTCTGGACTGGTTATTTACCAGGAGGAGTTGTCCTTCTGACAGGAAGTGAGAAATAACCCTGGGAATAAGGAAAATCTGTAGACTCTTTAATCTTTTATCATGTTGAAGGTCAATGGAACCTTTATTCTTTTAACAGGAAAGAGCGGAATAATTCAGTCAAAATGGATTAAGCCTTATAAAACCCAAAATAAATTAACAAATTCCATATGTATTTCCTGTAAGAAGAGAAGGAATTTATTTTTCTATTTTAAGCCATAGATCATCCATTTCCTTGATGAATAACAGTTATCAGCCATATCCATGTAAACTTTATTTAGAGAAATATGCCAGCAGTCAAAGGAGAATATTCTTTCATTCATCCCCTGTATTTCTTGCTTTGTAGAGCTTTTGACATGATTGATGACTTGATGGAAGAGATGGAAATCATGCTTGCCAATTCACAGAGCAAGTCATGTCGGTGTTCTTGTGATCACTAGTAAAAAAAAAGGATTGGTTCTTTGTCACAATTCCAGAAATATTTCACTGTTCCAGAAAAATGAAACAAATTAATTTCTCAGGCTGGGTGGAAACCTGGCAAAATAATGGAGAAGGTCATTATGAGACCTGGTCCAAATATTCATTCTAATTAAGGGGGAAACACCCACTGGGAACAGGGAATGTTGTAACAAGAGATTATTTTCCAAGTATTGTTCTGTGAGAAGGAAATTTGGTCAGAAACTTGAAGGCACAGTTCCACAATTTTGAGTGTGCCTTTGCTCAAAATTGCATAACGGCTGAAAAAAGTCACAAATGTGTGTCTGATCATTACATACCCACTTATGTACTGTACATACATACATTTCTATTTTAGGTACATGGAAATCACCTTTATCATATATTTTTATTATTTTAAATTTAAGGAGATTTCCTTTTCTTCTGGCCTAACCCTGCTGTTAAAGCTATTGAAAAAGAATACAAATTTTTTAATTTCCTATGGTCCAGCTTAGAATAGATGATACATTGAATGCACTGTGTATTCTGCAGCCTGGTGCTACAAATAAGATTGGAAACCAACCAAGCTTTGTGGTACTGTGGCAAACTAGCATTGACAATGCTGGTATCAAGCACGGGAAATCAGGAATCTACACAATTCAAATGATTATACGCTTATCACATGTTAACACAGTCTACAAGAATCTGAACTACTAATAGTGAAGGCAAATTGGAGATAGATATGAGTCAAAAGAATTCAAAGTGGGTGGGACTTAGATCTCTTTGTGGGTGTGAAGGGATTCAAAATTCATGATGTGTTTAACCTCTCTTTCAGGCTTAGCCTATTCATCTCCTACAACTGATAGGAGATAAATAGATAAATCAATGATCTCAATTGGAAAAGGGAAACAATTTCAATGATCTTCAAGCATTGATGACATTGGATTTTTTTTTCTGTCTGAAAAATAAGAATTGCATATATGCAGAGTGATCAGAACCAAATGATCATTGTTCATTATTTTCCTATTTTTCCATTAGGCAGATAAAAATGTCTATCCTCCTGCAAAATTGCAATTGGCAATAGCATATTTCCTTCCAGAAACTGTTTTGTTTATAAATCTGGAATTGTATTCTGTATTTGAATGTATTCTGTGTCCTGTGCTTTTGGTTCCTGTCAAAAATTGCCCATTGTGGTAATGGTTTGATTAACACCATGGTGTTCTTTTAATGGATGTAACATTTGCTTTACAACTATTTTAAGCTCTGCAAAAAATATGATAAGACCATTGGAAAAAATATGATAAGTTAGGATTGGTTCCATAGATGTCTCAACTTATGATCATTATAATATATGATAGAAATTCTAGGCTCCGTTACAGTTGTAAGTTCAGGACTACCTATAGTCTTTTTTCACTTCTTCTGTATAAAGGAAAGATAAACACATTTTCAGGACTCTAATGCAGTTCTGATGCAAATTCCTATATTTACACTCTAAATAGTGAACCAATTTAACATAATATTACCATCCCTTTTAGATATGATCAGAGGTTTCAAACAATTCAAGCTGGGTATATCATGAAAACTTTCTGCTGCTTACTATTTCGCTATTTAGATGTACATTTAAGATTACTCCATTAATTTCCAAGTGAAATTCAACTATCTCAATCTTCAAATCGAATCAAATTTTATTCATCACATGCACAGTCATACATACGTTCTATTTTAAGCCTCTGCAAATTCTTAGGTCTAGAACTTGGATCTTACCAAACTCTTAATCTCTGATGGTTTTCTTCAAATTGAGCCCTCGACATTCATTATTGTGCTTCACTTTGAAAAGAATAGTTCTAACAATTTAAAATAATTTCCAAGAGACAAAAGCAATTAGGAACATTCATAGTTCCCAGAAAGAACAGTGAAATATTTCCAAGAATTCCATCTTTCTGGAAAAGTTCACATTTTCCAAAGTTTCCAAAATAAGTGCAAAGAGTTTTTCAGGGGAGGGGAACAGACTTAAATAGTCAAAGGGGAAATGAATTGGTTCTCAGTCAAGTTTTTCTAACTAAAATGCAATTGATCTTAGCTCAGTTCTTGTGAACAAACATAGTGCTAATCATCACTTTTTAGAGCAATCACAACAGAACATGTTAAAGACAAAATGAGCAAAAAGCTTTTTTCCTCCATAGCAAGTGCTACATGAAGGATGATGAGTTGCCACTGTTATGTTCAATGGGTTGAAAATTCAGGACTTCAGAGCTGTCAGGCTGACACATTTCATCAGTAATGACAGTTATTACTAAAAATATTTCAAGGAATGCAGGACTGGCAAGGTTTGTTCCTTCCTCCCAAGGTGATGAAATGGGGGTGTAATTTTGCCATACTATCTTGCAAGTATAGATATTTATTTATTTATTTTTATTTATTTATT
>JAEANM010026726.1:0-10679 GCA_017656035.1 Myanophis thanlyinensis | reverse complement strand
TGCGGTTGCGTAAGCATTTCACTGCATATCGTACCCATGTATGATTTTGTATGTGACCAATAAAATTTGAAATTGAATTGAAATTGATATATAGTACATTGTTTTGATTATGTATTATGTAGACATCTTAGGAGAAGCAACATATTTCTTCAGCCAACAGAAGGATTCTTCAGGGCTACCAGGATTTCAGGGAAGTCTTATGTGGGCAATATGTTTATTTTTTTTTCATGCTCAGGCATGACATACTTTAAAGTTTATTCTGACAAAGCAAAGGTTATATGCAGACAACACAAACAGAGCATTTACTTCATTACAACATTTATGCTTTTACCTCAAGAATTTCCAGGTGTTGCATGATAAAGCCTGTCTGATTTACTTTGTTTATTCACTTTAAAAAGGCAAGCCCCTTCAGAGTAATTTTAAGGGGAAAAGCAAAACCTTCCAAGTCAGTTTCAGTGAGAAGAAAGATCATAGAGAGATTTCATTGTAATCCAGTCTTGTTAAGTCTAGATTTATTGTTGGTATTTTTTAACATGAAGGAACCATGATTGCTTCTACTAGCACCTTTTATTCTTGGGAGACTTTATTTGACAATTCAAACAGTTTCCTATGTTTACTGTGAACTGCCAGAAGGAAATAGTATGTTTTACAGACAGGAACTCCAGAATCAGATACACTGTTGTTGAATGACTTCTTTGTGACTTTAATAACAAGGAAGCAAAAATAGGCAACCCAACCTGAAGTTTTATGACTTGTTTACATCTGCTGGACTATTATGCAGTGACGCCTTTTTTTTTTCCTTAGTTTTGCTCAATAAATTTATGTCTGGTAATTTCTGACAAATAATAGTTGAGGGGAATACATGAGCAATTAAAAGGTGGAATTCCTTGCTGGAAAATAATGAAATGTATTTCTCCAGTTCACTTCACTAGAGGCTTGTATATAGAGAGCTATATCCTTCCTCCCTTCCTTCCCCTGTAAGTTATTGAAACTAATATTCTAGTAGAGATGAAACAATTGTGTTTTAAGATTAATGAGTCTTTTTTGATCAGACAATACAATACAGATTAAAAATCCCAGGACAGTTTCGTTACAGTTTGTCTCCTGATTAGTGCTATATGTAATTGACTTTGCTTATTGCTTATGCTGTTCTTGGCTTTTGTACTTTTTGGGGGCTCCAACTTTCATTTCATAGTCTCAATGCCAACTATTCATGCTTGTTTCTTTGAAATTTGGCACACTTCATTTTTTAAAATAATAATCCAGTTTCCCTCTAAATTTCATCCAGATTAGCGAGAAAGAGAACCCCATCATGCCTCCCCCCAAGTTATGGATACTTTAAAAAAGAAATCCAAGCAACTTTTAAATGTGTTTAGTAAGAATAGCCCACATTCAGTTTTTTTATTTGTCATTTAACTATTGGGAAAAGATAAAACTGCTTTAACTAGTTGCGTAGGGGCTCTTCGTTCACAACCTTGTATGCCTGGAATCACATTTTCAGAAATGAATCCAAAAGGTTGCACAGCCTATATCAGTGGTGGCAAACCTATGGCACTTGTGCAGAGGTGGCACTCAGAGCCCTCTCTGTGGGCACACGCACCGCTGTCCCAGCTAAGCACCACTGTGTTTCTTCATTGCATTTCTCACCATCTTTTGCAGCGAAACAGAAGTTTGTGGGACTAAAAAAAAAAAGTTCAGCCAATCAATTGTAACTTCTTGCAAAAGAAAAATATTTCGCCTCCTGCAGAGCTGCTAGTGTTGTAATGCCTTCCTCCCTACCAGCCAGCTGGTCTTTAGCTCTCTGCCACAGGTACGCACATAACGTGTAGTTTGGGCACTCGGTCTCTAAAAAGTTCGCCATCACTGGCCTATATCTTCCTCTATCTGACATAAGCAATTATTATTGTAAGCTGCTCAGAGTCACTGTATCTGTGAGATGAGTGGCATAATAAAGAAATAAACAATTGAAATGAGTACTTGATTGTGTCTAAAACAATTTCTAATAAGATGCAAATTTGTCTCTAGGTGTACAGGACCTGTTCATATGTCTAGGGTAACTTCTTCTCTTGGGAGAAAGGCACAATACATGCATGGAAAAATAAGTTTTCTGCCTTCTTGGCCTAGTTATTTTTTAGTTCTAGAAGAGTTTATAACAGTGGTGGCAAACCTTTTACGTCATCAGGTGCTGTCCTTAGTGCCAGAAAGGCACGCCAAACTGTCCTGTGAGCCATGTGCAGTCCCGCTGACTCTTCAGCCCGTTCTCGCACTCCTCGCGCACAGCCCTCGCAGCCTGTTCTTGCGCTCCGTCACGTGCTAGCCAGCTGGCTTTTGCCATGTGGGAGCGCCAAAACCTAAAAAGTGCAGTGTCCCAGAATGGCATGCATGCATGCGTGATGGTTGGTGCACATGCACATATTGGAAACCGGACATTTGGCTCTCGCAGCATGCATGCGTGCTGGAATGCTGTGCTTCCGGGTTTCAGCGCTCCTACACGGCAAAAGCCAGCTGGCTAGTGCATGATGGAGCACAAGAATGGGCTGTGGAGGCTGCGCGCGCTGGAGCGTGAGAACAGGCTACAGAGCCAGCGGGGCTGCACGGGGCACACGGGATGGTTTGCCATGCCAGAAAGCTCCTGGGACAGTTTGGCGTGCTGTTTCTGGCACGAGTTCCACAGGTTCGCCACCACTGGTTTATAATCAATAAACTCAGTAAATTGAGTTTGGGAATAGAATGAGAAAGAAGTGGCATAGGCAAAAAAAGGAAAAATATTTAGGCAGTGCCATATATTGTTTAATTTGATGTTTGTGAGAAGCCTTTCATGACATGGAATAAAGAGCTGTTTTATATAGCCCTGTGTTTGTAGTATTAAGCACTTAATTTGAAATTATTTTAGTTTTTCCTTAATGCATTATACTGTTATACTCACACCTGTATTTAATTTGCCATTATGTAATAAATAATTTTAGATTTCTGAATACTTATGCTTCTGTTTAAAAACAACTTTAATAAAACACACTAAATCAAATTACTTGACCTGTGTTGTGTATTTGATTATGTTAGTGAAATGAGACTAATGCAATTAAGTACAGTGGAATGCAGCTCTAGAGTGGTTATGAAAAAAAAGCTCTCTGAATCATGCTTTTGGAAAGTACCTTTTGACAAAATATCTGGCAGTCACAAACACTGGCACTGTTCCCATTTTCCATTCTTTCTCCTGAACCGAAGCCAGATTCCTTTGGGAAATCATCATTTGTAAATGATTGTGAAAAGGAAAAAATGGGTGTACAGTTACTGCTAATTAGAAACTAAACATTACCAATCATGTCACAGTTAATTGTGTTTGAAAAGAAACATCTACAAGAACCTGTTAAATATAAATAGGGATAATATAGCTTAAATATGAAAGCATTTTAAGATAAATTGTATTGCACTGTTGTGGTAAAATGATATTTATTTTAATTAATCCTTTTGCTAAGCTGCTCATTTTCTTTCCACATGGTATGTACTTCTACAAGTAAGCCAGTAAATGAATTGGAAGAATGCCTACATTAAAAGCAAGTTCAATATTGTGTTAGCATTGTAACATGTACTTCATACTTTAATGAATATTTTCTAATGTGTTTGTGATTATTCTAATGTTGTTTTTGATTATAAAATATGTACAAAATAATGAGGTCCTCTAAATGAAATATGGTCCAACAATTAAAATGAAGATTGCCCATACAGTACTAGTCCTTGACTTACGACCACAACTGAGCCCAAAATTTATGTTGCTATGTGAGAAATCTATTAAGTGAGTTTTGCCCCATTTTACAACTTTCTTGCCAAGTTTGTTAAGTGAATCAGTTGTTAAATTAGTAACACCGTTGTTAAGTGAATCTGGCTTCTCCATTGACTTTGCTTGCCAGAAGATCACAAAAAGTGATCACATGATCACAGGACATTATAAACATCATGAAGATGTACCCCTTGTCAAGCATCCGAATGTAAATCACGTGATCACAGGAATGCTGCAGTGGTCATAAGTGTAAAAAACAGTCATAAGTAACTTTTTTTCATTGCTGTTGTAACTTCAAATGGTTACTAAATAAACTCTTGTAAGTTGAAGACTACCTGTTATTATATAAATAAATTATTATATGTCAGAAGAAGCTTTGTGTAAAAGGATAATAGCAGAGTTATTTTTTGTTCTATGCAATCCGACACAGGAAATTGGTAGCAAGTCAAGTCAGGTAGGTTTTATTGTAATTTCAGCAATATTCAGTACAAAAACAGTGAAATGAAACAACATTTCCCCAGGACCAAGGTTCTACATCAGACAACATAGATAAAAAAAGAAAAAGAGCAGGATACAGAACTACACATAGCTCTAAAACTAAGAACTTAGAAAGAAGCTAAATACACAAGTACAGTATTTATTGTTCCAGTTTCTTTGTGTTGAGGAGTCTGATGGCTTGTGGAAAGAAATTGTTACACAGTCTGTTTATGCGGGCCCGAATGCTTCTGTACCTCTTTCCAGATGACAGGAGAGTAAAGAGTGTGTATGCGCGGGGTGTGTGGTCAGCCACAATATTTCTGGCTTTACAGATGCAGCATGTGGTGTAAATGTCCACGACAGAGGGAAGAGCAACCCCGATGATCTTCTCTGCTGTCCTCACTATTCACTGTAGGGTCTTGCGATGCAAAACAGTGCAATTCTCAAACCAGGTGGTGATTCAGCTGTTCAAGGTGCTCTTGATGGTCCCTCTGTAGACAGTTGTGAGGATGTGTGGTGGAAGCTGTGCCTTCCTCAGTTTCCTCAGAAAGTAAAGACGCTGCTGGGCCTTCCTTGTTATAGAACTAGTGTTGAGGGACCAAGTGAGATTCTCCGCCAGGTGAACACCAAAGAATTTGATGCTCTCTATGATCTCTACAGAGAAGCCATCAATGTTCAGTGGGGAGCGGTCGTGTTGTGTTGTGTTGTCTTGTGTTGCAATTCAACAGCAAATACTGGCTACGGGGATTCTTGTTCTGTAAGCATTTCACAGGAAACAAAATTCTTTTGGCTGTAAGAACATCTGTATCTTATATTACTTTTACAATAAAAATGTCACTTAAAAGGGAGTTTTGTCTAACTGGTATCATCTGCCTAGCTAAATTTAGGTCCTCTGCCATGTCTTTTTCAACTTTATCATGGTGTCATCTATTGCTAGGTGGGATGGTGATACAAACATTTTTCTTAAGTTGACACCTTGAATGGGATTCTTTATATATTAGTCATCAGTATACCTCTGTAGTGAAAAGAATAGGTTTATATTAGTATAATTCACATAAATAAAATATACAATTAAAATACAACTCAAGTAGTGCCATCTTGTGGCACGCTAAAAGAATGCAAACTGAAATCAACAAAAAGCTCCAGTTGGATCAAAACAAAGCTATTATTATAATCCCCATATTTAATAAGGTTTATCAAAGATGGTAAGTGCTATGTATATAAACTATACATAAATTGTATAGTTGAAATTGTGCATTTCACAAACAATTTTAGGATTGAATGTATACATTTGTAAGGATTGCATAAATATTTTCTTTAATATTTCATTATAAATACTATTCTTGAGATACCTTGTGTATGCATGAGATCTGAAAAATTCTGCCTTTCTGTCTCCTGACTTCTAGATGTGGTAACTCTCCTGTGTACCGTTCACGTGAACTGGCTGGAAGAGCCCTTGTTCCCTTCGTTATGCTAAATTTGGTGCCACAGACGGTATCTTCTTTGTTAGCTGTCCTTCCAGATAGCACTGATTCTTGTATATCGCAGAATGCAGTTCATGGAACGCTATTACAAGTGAGTTTTGCCTTTTTGCATAATGTAGCATCAGTGAAATAAACTCATATTCGTAAAAGAGTGATATCCAAATTGATAAAAACAGGAAGACTTACAATTAACTTTAAAAAATCAGAATGATTCCCATAATCAAGATATTAAAAATCGGACACATACTTTATTTCAGTAATAGAGCTTGCAAAAAGTCCCAGAGATCTTTCATGATCATTCTCAAACAAAGCAGGAAAGCATTTGATCATGAAGGTGACTGTTAAGACTAACTACTTAATTCTACCTTCCACCTGCACTTCCTGCCCCCGCACTCATCTTTTTAATTTCATATTGTACTTCCACTGTTAATTTGCCTTATTTTACTCATTTACTATTGTTATTTTTATATTTTTAATAAAACATTTAATAAATAAATATGCATGAACTGTAACTTAATAAGAGAATCTCTTGTTTTAAATACATGTGTTTTATAGCAAAATGACCATATAATTATAAGCTTACTTTTAAGAAAAATAACTACAGCATACATGTATTTGTGAGTCATTTCAGACCGTGCACCTTTTGCTAAGTCAAGGATAAGGGAAATTTCAGCTTTTATTTCTACTGAATTCCTAGTACTCCAAACCAACATGGCCAATTGGGTGGGATATTGAGATCTGTATTTCAGCAACCTCTGGAAGGCCATTGCTAAGTGATTATTGCAGGCTAACTCTGTCCACATCCTGGAGTTCAATCCTGACCAATCCTGAGTTAAGATTGATTCAGCCTTTCTTCCTTCCTTTCTTCCTTCTTTCCTGAGGTCAGTAAAACGAGAACCCAGATAGTTGGAGGCAATATGCTAAAGGTAAACAGCTTAGAGGTAAACAGCTTAGAGAGGGCTGTAAAGCACTATGAAGTAGTACATAAGTCGTAGTGCTATTGCTATTTATCATGGACATGACCCTGGAGACTTTATAGTATCTTTTTCTGAATTTCCTGAAGGTATATATCCTGAATCTTTTCAGATGCTCTGAAAATATTGCTTTGCTCTACATCATAGAGTTTCATAAAGTATGACTGCAAAGTATATAGAGGGTTATATAATTTGGAGATAGGATGGAATGGACATTAATGGTAGGGTTTTTACTTGAAATTGTAATGGAATTAAGCCTAGATTTTATTTGTATTATATGATTATTTAAATTCCTTCTTGGCTCCATATGCTTAGGCTCTCATTCTCTTTTCCTGCATTTTCCTGTCTTGAAATTTTGCTTTCAATTTTTTGGCAGTAACTTAGGAAGCAGCAGCATTTTATGGTGTGTGTCTGTTTGTATGGATTATTTTTTCCACGATAATAAGAAATGGTTCTCATAGGAAATTAATGTGTGAGGGCATGGAATAAAATAGAAGTTTAATTTTAATATGTCAAGTTATTATTACAGCTTAGGGGAATTGCAGTTTGGGGGACCATGAACTACACTTGGACATTGAACAAATGGGTCAGAACCAGAATCATGACTGTTTTTGAAAAAATTACCCACTAAAAGTATGGAAAAATCAAATCACAATAATTAATTTCCTTCACTGTCCTGTTGGTAGGAAATCATCTTACTGGCAAACAATTTTTAAAAGTGACATGCAAAAATAGTCAATCATATATGAAGACTGCTCAGCGTCTCAGGGTATCTAGCTGCATCTTCTGTGGACATTTCCCCCATAATAATAATTATTTTAATTCTTGGTTTGTTAAATTTTATAATTAATTTTAATTTGACTTTTAACTGTAACTTTTGAGTATCAGCTCATTTCATTGTTTTAAATTGGTTTTTAAATTTTGTCTATGTGTATTTTATCTGCTGTAAACCGCCCTGAGTCCCTAGGGAGAGGGGGTGGTATAAATTTAAAATAAATAAATAAATAAATAATATATTTAAACTAATAGGTTGTGTAGTAGAATTTTCAGTTAACTTCCTTGACTTTTTGAAATAAGAATATTGCTAATCATGTATTTTTGTTATTTGACTTGGCAAAAGTATTTGACCTGTACTTCTTCATAGCTGATTTATAAAGTCTGATATTATTAATGAATGTTATAATATCTAGAGATCAAAGCAGAAAAACCGCTATTATTAAATATTTTTCATTGCACCTTCCTTGCAGCTGCTCTTTTTTATAGTTCAATTTTATTGACCAAGATAAGCTTTCCTTTGAAGCTGAAAAAAAAAGAGTACTAATGTCAGGTGGAGAGGAAAACATAAAAATTATGATGATGTACCCTTTTATTTGTCTTTGTTATTAAATTTTTACATGCAGTCTTCTATCATCAGGGAGGTAAATTTTATATGTTGTCAGGTATTCTAAATCATTAATATTTAAGCAGGTACTGCATAAAAAAGTATTAATGAATCATCCATTTTATGATTAAATCAAACTAGAATATGCATATATCAATGATGGTGTATAAATAATTTCATGATTTGTCCTAGGATGTTTTCTATCCCATGAGTCTCTGCTGTTTGTTTTGTAGGTGTGCTACAGTATAGCTAGGAAATTGATATTTTGGCTATTTGTGCACCTTATAAAGATGGCCAGGTGTGGCCGGGTGTTGTGTACAACACAGAGGGCTGCTACTAGCAACTGGCAGCATGTGCAACTGGCAGCAGTATCAGAAAATCAGCAAGGATGGATCCTACATGAACTTGTACATATAGGAATGGATTAAATGCTACTGTGCAGCTAAATTACTTTTCTTTCCCAAATGGAAATGCTCAACCTGGTTTTAGAAAAGTGATGACAAACAAGAGACATTTAATAATAACATTTTAAAAGGAATCTTGGCTTTAGTCTTTTTTCAAATTTGAAAGCTGTGAAAGCTTTCCTCACCCCTTTCTGTTTTGCATTAAATCACGGGTGTCAAACTCATGGTGTCACGTTGCTGTCATGTGACGTTTTGTGACATTTCCCATTTGCAGAGCTGGGGTGGGCGTGGCCTGCATGTGTCGCATCTGGCCCACGAGCCGCCAGCTTGATGCGTGCAATTTATGTGCCACTTATCTAATAGGAAATGTAGTCACCTGTGATAAAATTACTTGATTTTCAGGTAGTTCTGGAAATGTAATAAAAATGCTGTGGAAATTTTAAAACAAACTGAATACTGTTATGTACTACAGTTAGCCTTAATATTTATTTCACCATGTTAGCACAATACTCATTAGGGCTGGTTTTGATTATGTAAAGTTAGCCTTCAGTTTGCCCTTAGATTTACCTTGGCTGAGGCGTTTGCAGTTTAAATGCCACTGTGAAAGTGATTGGAAAACATTAACATTAATATGTTATTACAAGCTTAGCCTGATGGGAAATAAAATTTATAAATAGACTTGTTCATATCCATATGGTAAAAATCTGATGAATTATAGTAAATGTTATTATGTGGCTCATTTGTTTCCCAGGGTTTGAGTTTCATTAGAGTCTTTCTTTCTAGTAAGTTTATAATTTGAAAAGAAATGCATTAATAAATAACTGCAGAAGAACTGGCATTAACTAATTATTTGTTCGGACTATAAACTTTGGTACAAAGATTATTCCCAGATGGACCATCAATAAAAATCTGGTGAGATTGTTCATGGTGTTCCTAGAAGTGAGAAACAATAGAATTATCAATTCAGTAAGCATCAGATATGAAAATGCTCACAAACAAAAGTCTGCCAAATTAGACAATGTGTTGAAGATCATCTCTCTCCTTTAGCCAGTTCAGGGAGGTATTCCATTTATTTATATAAATGTATCTTGTTTACATCAAATTCAACATTTAATCAGATGCTGAGCATGAGCCAAATGCAACTATTGGGATTTTGTTAAAAAAAATTAGGTAGTACTATCAGCCTGCCTGAATTCAGGATAAAACTTGAAGTTATGTTGTTTTGGTTTCATCTTTACTAGTACTGCGTTTTTGTTTTGCAGTTTACTGTTTATATGATATCCATTTCATTTCCTAAAGCATATGAATTCTTCAGTGGATCCTACATGAACTTCTACATGAAATTTCTGTGTTGAAATTGTGTAACATAGAGTGATCCTAGTTTATTCATATATACTTTTTCAACTATCACTGAGCTGAACAGAATTGCTTCAATTGTTAAGTTAGAAATCTGAATATTTATATTTGACTCTAGTATACAAGCTATTGACATGCAAGCAGAGGTGTCATAAGTGTAGTGGAACAGTATGTAACTTTTGTCTAATTTATAGAAAGCCAGTTTTTATATGTCATAAATTTCACCTGAATTGCTGCTTGGAATTGTAGGGCAGACAAAGATTTGGATCAGAATTTTTCCCATTCAGCTTCTCCCCTCTGATGGATCCCATGAATCCCCGTGGCTCATGGAGGAACTGAGGGAGGTGAAAGGAGAGAAGAGACACCTAGATTAGCAGCTCTCAACCTTTTCTTTACCATAGACCTCCTTTAAATACATTTTGTGGCCAAGGACCCCCAAGATTTAACTCAAGATCTAAATCATAACATTTCTTCAAACCTTTGTGGATCCATAGACCTCCTTTAAATACATTTTGTGGCCAAGGACCCCCAAGATTTAACTCAAGATCTAAATCATAACATTTCTTCAAACCTTTGTGGATCCCCTGTGACAATATCTAGCCCCCACCCCCCATCCTGGGGCCCGTGGACTATAGGTTGAGAACCACTGATCTAGACCATCACTGGCACTCAACAAAGGGTTAGAGTGGAGTGGAGTGACTCAATTCAACATGGGTTAGAGCAGGGGTGGGCAAACTTTTTGACTCGGGGGCCACAATGATTTCTAAAATTTGACAGAGGGGCCGGGCCAGAATAGGAGAATGGTGTGTTTGTGTGAACTAATAT
>JAEANM010026725.1:0-10679 GCA_017656035.1 Myanophis thanlyinensis | reverse complement strand
TATCTATCTATCTAAGGTACAACTGATGTATATATATGATTCCCAGTAGCATGCAGAATGAAGAATTATCCTTCCTGCAATCAGTTCTGCAGATATTATGCAGCTATAACAAATGTTCTAATGAGAAGCCAAGTTTGCAGGCAAAAGAAGGTACAGATAGCTATGAATTAAGCAAAATAAATAATTGGCTTAGGGTACCAAGGGAGGCACCACAGAATTTTTTTCCCCATGCTCTTAAATCTTTCATTGTCATATTTTATTTTACAGTGATCATTTTTACTCATTGTCATTATTTGCCACGTTCAGCTTAAATCTGTATTGTTAAAACATGTTTCATTTGGCATGATAAGTGACAAAAGTTTAAATTCAAAGAAGTCAGGTATATTTATTTCCATCTGAAGGTATAGAGTTTTGCTTCTGTCAGGAGGCACGATTGTTGGGATGTGCTTAGAGTATCAGTTGGCCTTAATTTGGTCCTGGATACAGAGATGGCCAACACCAATTGTTTCTCTAACCTTGCACTGTATCCATAGGAATTTGCTTTATGTTGATTCATACCACCCACAGCTAAAGTTGACTGTGATGAAGAGCTTCTCCTCCAAGCCATCCTACAGGAGACTTAGAACTGAATCTGTGATCTTCTGCATACAAAATACGTGCAGTCTTTCTTCTCTCCATTTTTGATGCTTATAAAACTGCTTTGTGTCACTAGAATATATATGAAGGAGGACAAGAATGAGGGAGAGTAATCATTGAGGTTAGAATGTAGCTATTCTATGGTTTATTAATGGAAAATGTGCAACGCAGTAGTAGGAATTGAGCAGTCTCATTGTGTGTGCATCTGTAGCCTATGCAATTAATTTTCCTATAAACAGCATTTACACTTGAAAGCTATAGTTATGAGTCCTGCAGAAATATTATTTTTAATAAAATCAGATGTAATTTTCATTTTGTTCAAGTTAGAAATCTGGAATCTGCTCTACCTAACAGTGGAGTTATGTGTGTTGTTTAGTGGGGAGAGAGTTGATATGGATTTTTTTATGATGCTTTGAAAATAAAAGATATTCTCTCATAAATATTCTAAAGCCTACTTACTATTCAGTAATAAATATTGGGGGCTATCTGAAAGCTACCATCATTTTTAGACTATAGGTAGTGGATGAAAAATCCCATTCCAAGACATTCAGATACAGGAGAGTTAAAAGAAAGCCTCAACTTGAAATGTAGGAGAGGGCAAATGACAAAAAATAAATCATTGTGATGTCACAATGCAAATCACATGGCTTACACACTTACACCAGACATTGTGATACAAGTATGAAAGTGGGAGGGGGGGCTATGTTGTGATATTGCGGTACACTTTTAATCATTTTTGGTCATTTGTACTGGATGCCTTTGACCTGATCCATCCCTACATCTAACCTCCCGTTAAATGTTAGGCAGAGACTATCAAAGTCCAGCAAACCTAAAGTATGAACAGGAGGGAAGTTTTCTTTCTTTCTCAGGTGAGCTTTTAAAAAGATCAGGAGTATCTGTAATTCCTTCTACTCTAGCATAAAACTATGTAGGTGACTTCACATTTTGAAGAATCTGGAATTGGAGAAGTAAGAAAAATACAGGAATGTAGCAAATGGAGCCAGATGTGTATTAGGATTTCAGATTTATTTTATGGAATGATCTGAGCTGCTAGGTATTTGTTGATCTTGCTCTCTGTGCTTCTATTCGGGGCTAAAAAGGTTGCCACTGAGACAAAAACTTACTGGTAACATTCTTATTAGTTTTCTTTCTTTGACTTTAAACCAGCTGCCTCTCATTTGGAACCTATTTAATATTTAGCACACAGCCCTACAGAAAAAGAAAAGAATGAAATGATTGACAGGTGATTTGTTACCGTATCCTCCTGAGTAAAAACAGACCATTTTCTTGAAAATAGATTGTCACAGCATATTTTATAGGCTGTTCTCAGGAGTGCAGGAGAATCTGAGATGACTGTAGATGGAGGAAACTAAAACCAGGGGATCCAGTTCATTACATGCTTCTGTGAATGCATGTCATATTATATCTGTTAGGATTATATTCAGTAGGATCAGAATCTCAGGGCAGTTTATAGAAAATAAGCAGCATTTTTATGATAGTTACTATGTCAATTAAAAAACCACTTTTGATAATGCCATTACTCAGTATGATTTTATTAGAAGGTGAGATTGTACTCATATTTCAAAGTACATAATAAGAGGATGATAAATACAATCTCAATTTAGTACATTGCTCGGACTAACATTTGTTTAAATATTAAATTGAAAATTTTGGAAAGCGATAAAGACAATTCCTTCTCAATAATTATTTGCTGTGAAAGCTAGCAGTAAGTTATAATGCAAGGAACATTTAAGGAAAGAGCATCTAGACTAGATATCCCAAGCAAAGCTCTGTTGAAAATAAATTTCTTTTTTGAAATCTTACATTCTGAAATGATAAAAGAACTTTGTATGGAAACTTGACATCTTGTAGGGATGGGAGATGAGCACCAGTATTTGCATGAGATCCTCTATAATGCGCTGTTTATGATGTGTTGCCAATATAGTGATTTACTCCCCAATCCAGAATCCCTTAATATCCTCTTAACGGGAGATAAAAAAAGGCATTGAATTCCAGGAATTCAACTAAATATGTTTGGAACCATTATACCTACTGGTAATGTGCATTTCTGAGGCTTTTTCTCCCAACATTATGGTGTACTAAGAGAAGGCTGCTCTCTTGTTAAGAGTAGAGAGATTTGCAGCTGGTTGTTAGAATACTTGCTCAAATCTTTTTCAAGCTGAAATTCTTTATATCAAAACTGTCCTCCCTTCTCTTTCACTTGGTCTGTTGTTACTGTGTTAGCACCCATTTTTAGGGAAAGAAAAAACTTGAAAAAGCTTCATTATAGCATGATCTCAGCCAAGGCCGATAGTGACTATGATATTACCATAACAATATGGAATCAGCCAGAATCGGCTATGTTATGGTATTACATTTTTTTTTCAACTGCAAATCAAAGTATCTTTTTTGAATTAAAGTATTTTAGAAGGTAAGGCTTCAGGCAGGGACAGGGTTTGTTTTGATACTTCTGTGGAAGCTACTCTGCCAGCTGTTGTGGTTGAAGTCTAGGATAAAAGGACACCAAATAGATAAATATTTCCCTAGAAAAGGGTCCTACTGAATCTAATGTAGTTGGGGTGAAAAACATACCTTTAACTTGTGTTACTTGCTAAGATGCAAAGTTCTTTCTTCATTCTTATGTAACGAGTTATTTTTATCTGGCTGCTTTTGAACTATGTGGATCTAGGCAGTTTGTTGTAATTATCTTTTCACTATGATAAAACTACTTGATAAGTATAATGTGCTGCTTGAATGCACTCAAAAATTAAAGAGTGTTCAGGATTTCATAGAGAAGTTACACAGTTTGGAAATGTTGGGCTGTGGGTATCAGATGAATCATTTATTAGATGGAAGTGGTGGCGAAGAGGCTAAGGCACTGGGCTTGTCAAATGGAAGGTTGGCAGTTTGAGACCAAGTACCTCATGACAGAATGAGCTCCCATTACTTGCCCCAGCTTCTGCCAACCTAACAGTTCAAAAGCATGCAAGTGCAAATAGATAAATAGGTACCAGGTACCACTTTGGTGGGAAGGTAACAACATTCCAGATGCTTTTGGCATATAGTCATTCCTGCCACATGACCACAGAAGCATCTTCAGAAAAACTCTGGCTTTTCAGCTGTGAATCAATGATGAACACCACCTGCTAGAATCATACATGACTTGACAGGGAAAACCTTTATTTATTTTTTACCTCAAACATTTATTATTGGCTTCCTCAGGTAAACAGAAGTTATTAGTCAATGTTTCTCCACAGTTTGTCTTCTTTCTGAATAGGATTTATTCTCATTTTGTTACAGTGACAATTGCTATCCTGGATGGAATAATACTGCCACACATTTGGAGAACATTATATTGACAAGCCCGCCATACATTTATAAATCAAGATAAGTAGCATCAGCAGGGAAATATTGCTTGAGATGGTAGGTGGGAAGCTTGGATAATTCACTCTTTCTGTTTGGATAATTTATTATAGGTTTTTAATTCAGATACTAATTGAAATAATCTGGTAATTGAGTAGCTTAGTAATAAGTACTGTTCCTACATAGGTCACAGCACAAGTTCACTGCCTACACTATAATGTACATTTCAATTAATTTTCTGTTTTATTTCCAAGCAGAAATCCCTCAGCTGCTTTTAGGTACAGGTGTTTCAGCAGAAACTTAATTTTACCATGGAAGCCTCTGACTATCACTATTGCTTATCCTTCTGGAACAGAGCATCCTAATAGTTGGGCCAAGATCTGGTGTTTATGGAGAGTCTCAGTTGTCCAGGACATGGTTGTCCCAAAGGTGCTTTTTGAAGAGGTAATGGGACTTTCTGGTTTTTCTTGGAAGACATTCAGCTGAAGAAGCTTCTTGGATGATAAAGTGAAACATCTTTGAAGAAAAACCAGAAAATCCAGTTGCCTCTTGAAAAAGCCCCTTTGGGATGTCTATAAAATCAAGGAAAAAAGATTGAGTAGATTATTTATGAATAAGGGAAAAAAATCAAGGATTTTGCATTATTGCTGCTCATGAGCTGAAACTCATGTTTTTTTTAAGGATTTAGAAAAATCTTCCCATTTGCAATAATCTTCAAAAGTTCGATTGCCTCTTGAAAAAGCACCTTTGGGTTAAGATCTGGTGTGCTTTTAAAAGCCTCATTGCTCCTGTTGGCTGAGATGGATGGGGACTCTGCTTTTATATCCACATTCTCTCTTTAATAGTTAAATACGAGATTTTTCCACTAATTCCATGATTTTTCATCATGAAAAACCTCACTAATTTTGATTTTTGTTTATATAAAATGCACCACCAGGAGTCATTAGATACAGTTTGCGAACTGTTTATCCTGACCATACAGCACAAACTGGTGTTTTTTCCAGGGAAAAGGAATGCATGAGAGTGAGCACGGACTTTGACATGGCACCAACATCAATATAAATATTGTCCAATTCATGCTTTTTTGCCTTTCTCTGTTGTGGTCTTCTTGTTGTATTGTCATGTTGAGGAACTCTTGCAGTAATTAGTATTTGCCACATATTCTCAAATTGATTTTCCCTTTCCTCCTCCGTCTTTTCTTATCACCTCATTTTATACTTTGTGATTCTGCAGATATGTAGTCCTTTCATCCTTTTTTTTAATCTGTCCTCCTCGTTGCTGTGTACTGACAATATTTGGTATCAAACATGACATCCGTGTTTTCCATATGGCATAATTATGCTGGTTTTTTTGCATGGCATTGCATTGTGTTGCGTTGTGTTGCATTGCATTGTATTGTATTGTTACAACAATGTTGTAAATTGCCATTCTTGTCTTGGAACAGTTCGGAATCCGATAGCTTCTCTGTTGAATTTTAGGAAGCTGTCAGAGGCAGTTTATTAATATAGTCATATGACCTCCTGAGGGCTATTCTGGGATTGGCCTCCTTGATCTTCAATGGCTAATAGAGGGACTGGTCTACACTCAGGTTCAGAGTAGGAAGTGGTTGAAAAATGAAGCTGATTGGGCAAGAACTAAGATATAGTGGTTAATATATTTGATTGACTTCACAAAAATTCCATTTCTACCAATAGCAGCTCACTTGGTGACTTTCAGCCCAACATACCTCACAGGGTTATTGTGAAGAAATATATAAAGGACGGAACACCGTGTATGTGCCTTGGGCTTCTGATGGGATGGGATATAGATACATGTGCATGTTTGTGTGTCAGAGAAGGGCCCCCTAAAGCAATACAAATGTCCAGCCTTTCTTCTTCATGCACTTTAAAGTTGTTGCTTTTTAAAGAGCTACTCCATGAGTTAATTATTTGTTGTTGAGTGGCGGTGAGGAGCAAGAGATTGGGAGTCTTCCAGGAAAACTGTCACAGAATGTTCAGAATGACTACCATTTAACCACAGCAGCAGCAGCCAAGCCATAGCAGCAGCCTGAAGTGACCACAACTTTCCTAAATACCATTTTCTCTGGATGCATTCTATGTATTAGCGTACTTGAGATACCTTGGTTCGGAAGCTGCTGCCTTATGATACACTATTTCACCCAGTTAATGGCAATGACAACAAGAGTTTTAGCAGTATATAAGTAGATATTCCCTAAGAATTTGTTAAGAAAAAGTAATAGAAATGTGAAACTAATATGTGAATAGTGAAAATAATACATCTCTATCTTATGGTGACCAACCGTCCTCTTTTGCCCGGACATGTCCTCTTTTTACGTCCTGTCCAGGCATCCGGGCGGGTTTTATAAATTTTATAAATTTACCCGGACACCCCGGACTGGACATAAAAGTGGCGATGTCATGTCCGGGCAAATGGACAAAAACGAGAAGCTCCAGCAAGAAGTCCCGGAACAAGCTTCTTGCTTCTCAGCCTATTTGCGGTCGATTTCCGGCGAAGGGAAGCCCCTGGGCCCCCCCACCGCCCCCCCGTTGCCACCGCCGCTGCCCCCCGTTGCCGCCGACGCTCTGCCCCCGCCGCCGCTGCCCCCCGTTGCCGACGCCCTGCCCCTGCTGCTGACGCCAATGCCACCCCCCCGCTGCTGCCCCGCTGCCGCTGCCGCCCCCTGTTGCCGCCGCCCCCCCCTCCGCTGATGCCGCTGACACCCCCCGTTGCTGCCACCGCCCCCTGCCGCCGACGCCCCCCCCAACACCGACGCCGACACCCCACCCCCAATGACGCTGACGACGCCCCGCCCCCCCGGCCGACAACGATGCCCCCCCACCCCCGACGACACCCCCCCGTCCTCTTTTTTTGTTTATCAAATATGGTCAGCCTACTCTATCTCTATCTCTGTCTACCTCTAGATGATTTTTCTATCACCATATATATGAGACACTCTGTTTTCAGTTCTTTTGTATGCTTATTTGATGCTTGAGTTGTCCCCTTTGTCTTCCTCAAAGTGACTTCACTATAAACATCTAACAATTTTATAAATATATTTATTGCATTGGGTTTGGTAAGGGAATTCCATAACAGCAGAAATAAATGTTTTTCTCCACTTCTATCTGAATTAAAATCAAAGTCAGACACTTATTTATAGTGTGAATTTCACTTGTTAATGTGACATCAATAACCTTCTTCTGCCTTTTAGCTTTAAGATGGCCTCCTGTAACACCTGTAGAAAGTGAAATGAAATTATGTTTCAGTGCAAATATGACAGTATACCACCCCCAAATCTTTGGCACTGATAACTTTCACACATTCTGGGTAACTTTCAAATTCCCAAATGTATTGTGATTCACTGAAGAGGAATAAAAAATACTTAAACATTTTAAGTCATCATTCCTATCATAGAATCAACTCTCCCTAAAATAAAATTTCCATAACTCCTCTCCCTTCGAGCTATAATTTTGTTTATTTGAAGAATAAACAAAATTACACTCAATGAAGGGAACATGATAATTGCATTTTTGCAAAGCCATCAGTCAATCTCTGCTAGATAAGGCCACGGGATCATCTTAGTGAAACATTTTGTTGGTCACAGCACTTATCTAGAAACCTTTGAGGTGGTTTACCTTTCCCTCATCTTTGCTCTCCTGAAAATGGGATTCAGAAGCAAGCTGCTTCCAGCTAGAGAACATCAAAAGCCTTCCATGTGTTCATCCCGTCTGCTTTTAAAGCCATTCAAAGTGCAGCTTTCATCATGTCATGTAGCAATCCCACAGTTTAATTTTGCCCTGTGTGAAGTAGTGTTTCTTAGATATTGTTTAGATTGCCTTCCAATCAGCTTCACTGGATCACCCTGATCCAGATTTTTTGAATGAAAGTAAACGTTAATTTTCTTCAGCCTATACATGATTTTATATACCTTAAACGTGTTATCCCTTTGTTTCAATTTTAGCCTTTTCTGCTAGCCATTTGTAGAGGAGGGCAACCACATAATAATTTTGATTGTCTTCTTCTGTAATTTTTTTAGTTCTATTAATATTTTTATAGACATGGCAACCCAAACTTTATACGATACTTTGGCAGAGAACATTCCATAATAGAAGAGCATTAGCATTTTTATTTTCAGGCCTTAGAATGGAATTTGCCTTTTAAATTACTGTTATAGGTTGAATTGATGTCTTCACTGAGCTATATTCCTTGATCCAAATGACTTTTTCCTGGTTAGTTAGACACAGCTCACATTCCATTCCTTTGTGATACTCAGGGAGTTTTGGCCAACATACGTTACTTTATTCTTAAATAAAATTACATTTGTCATTCCATATTGGTTGACCTTCTGGAGTTCTTTACAATTACTTTTGGTTTTTGCTTGAATAGCATAGTATAATCAGTTCACTTGCTGATTCTAAATCAAGGCCATTTTTAAATAGGTTCAACAATACTGGTCCTAACATAGATTCCTTCTTAACCCCTCCATGAGAAAATTGCTCATTTGTTCCTAAGCTTCCCTTTTTAAAAAATCATTGGCAATGGGCACATCTTATCCTACAACCATTACTTAAGAGCCTTTGATGAAGAGTTTTGTCTTTTTGAAAATCTAAGTGTACTACATTACCAAGGGCATTTATATCCCTATTCAAATGCCTGTTGACCTTTATAAAAAGTTGTTTCCTGCAGAACTTATCTTTGATTTTCCTTCAACAATGCCTACTTACCTTATCTTGAATTATCATTTCTATCAATTTGCCTATTCAGATAATTCTCACTGAACAATCACTCATTCAACTATTCAGATTTATAGAAGCACTGAATGAGAGGGACTTCTGATAGCTCCTCATAGTTGCTAGTCATTTGGGCACTTAGCAACCACTTCACAATTATGACATCACAGTCCCACAGTCTCATGATCACCATTTGCAAAATGACAAGAAAAGTCAATGGAGAAGCCAGAAGAAACTTGCAAATGGTGATCATGTGACTTTGGGATGCTGTAATTGCACAAGATTCACCTAATGATGTCAATAGGAATTGCTGCAACTGCCATTATAAGTTGATGTGGTACGTAACATGGTGCTTTACAACTGCATCACTTAGTGATGGAGTTGCCAGTCCCAATTACCATAATTAAGTGAGAGCTTCCTGTAATTCCATGAATCTTCTCTTTTTACATATTGGTGTTATATTGGCTGCCATCCAGTCCCCTGGCCCAGAAACTGGCTTGAATGACATATTACATATTTTTCCTAGAAGTTCAGCATTTCATATTTGAGTTATTTAAGAATGCTCAGGCAGATATTGCCAGTATGGGGTAATTTGTTATAGTGTAATACCTTAAGATGTTCTTCAATGTCTCATCCTGTTACCTCAAATAGTTTTAATTGTTCTGATTTCCTTCCTGAGAAAATCAGTACAAAATGAGTTATTTGTCTTCCATCTTTGACAGTAAAGACAAATGCAGATAATCCAATCAACTATCTACAATCTCTACATTCTTCTTGAGGATCCATTTTCCGGCTTTGTCATCTAATGACCAAACTTGACTATTTCTTTGCTCCCTATGTATGTTAAAATTACTTATTATTCTCCAACCTTTCCTCCCTAAGAGTTCCTAAAGTTCTTTCTTATCTTTCACAGCTTCTTGGACCTGATTACAAAACCATGCTGACTTCTTTCTGGATTTGAATAATCTGTCTCTTACATTATGGAATCCCATTTGCATATATTCATTCCCCAGAGGAGTATCCTAAATTTATGGGTTTGATCCCTCTTACACAAACATTTCTGATCCTCAGATTAAAGTCCTCCTTGTCCAAGACCCGAGCAAATAATCATCCTGGAATTGAGGCAAAGCAATTACATCTGGCAGGTCTCCTCTATATATCTGTCTAGCTATTTCAGCATCACTTATATTGGTTTCAAGGGAAAGGATTTCCTAAGATTTGGGAGCTTCATGAGCAAGAATAATCTATGACATGCTCAAATGGCAGATAGTCATACATTTATGTTCTATGGAGTAAATGGGAAAGCATCTCCTTCTTTGCTGATCTTCTGTCTTCATAGAGATTATTGTACATTCTTTTTTAGAAACTCTTCAACTTAAAATATCATATTCTGTATTATATAGTAGTTGCAGAGTCTATTGTGAATATTTCAAGAGTATCCTTCAATACTTCAATACATTTTGTCCAAGATTTACTTTAATCTGTCATCAGTAAATCCAAATCTTTGTAAGTCCTTTTCTAGACGTTCACATCTAAATGACCATGTGTGACTTGACATTTTTATGAAACCGGAAGAGTGGTGGATACTAAAAGAAAAGGTTTCAATTGACCAGAAATGGTAGGAAGTTGACGCTTGAGAGCTAGAGCTATTCTACAGTAGCTAGAATGTCTGAAGCAATTGTTTTTACGTTTTTCATAAGAAGTGAAAGCACAGGGTTTCAGATGCATATTCTAAAGTGGATCAAGGAGAATTTTGAAAATTGCATTTATCAACATTCTTTACTAACTGACAAAGATACTTAACTTTACCATACAAATGTCAAGGAGCAAGGTACCTAGCAACCAGTTTGCAAGGTATTTTTGATGGACACGTGTGTGTGCACATACAGTTTTTACATACATTTAATATAATTAATATAATATAATTTAATATAATATAATATAATATAATAT
>JAEANM010026724.1:0-10679 GCA_017656035.1 Myanophis thanlyinensis | reverse complement strand
CATACATACATACATACATACATGTCCTTGATGGAGAAAGCAGGTTGGTAGTAATTGTTTTTTCTGCAATTCTGATTATCCTCTGTAGTCTCTGTCTGTCTTGTTGGGTTGCAGAATCAAACCAGACAGTTATAGAGGTGCAGATGCAGATGCAGATGCAGATGCAGATTACTCAATAATTCCTCTGCAGAACTGGATCAGCAGTTCCTTGGGCAGTTTAAGCTTTCTGAGTTGGCGCAAAAAGAACATTCTTTGTTGTGCTTTTTTGATGACGTTTTTTGATATTAGGGTCCATTTTAGGTCTTGTGATATGATAAAACCTAGAAATTTGAAGGATTCTACTGTCAATACTGTGTTGCCTAGTATTGTGAGAGGTGGTAATACAGGAGGGTTTCTCCTAAAATCTACCACCATTTCTACGATTTTGAGTGTGTTCAGTTCCAGATTGTTCCGGTCGCACCACGAGGCTAGTTGTTCAACTTCCCATCTGTATGCGGATTCATCATTGTCTCAAATGAGACAATCACTGTTGTATCATCTGCAAACTTCAATACTTTAACAGATGGATCTTTTGAGGTGCAGTCATTGGTATAGAGAGAGAAGTGGAGAGAGTACACAGCCTTGGCGGGGGGCTGTGCTAATTGTACAGGTTTCTGATGTGATTCTGCTTAGCTTCACCTGTTACTTCCTGTCTGTTAGGAAGCTTATGATCCACTTATAGGTGTGTTCAGGTATGGATAGCTGGTTTAGTTTCACTGGAAGAATGTCTGGAATGATGGTGTTGAATGCTGAACTAAAGTCTACGAAGAGGACCCTTGCCTAGGTCTTTAGAGTTTCAAGATGTTGTAAGATGTAGTGCAGAGCCATGTTAACAACATCATCTGTTGATCCATTTGCTTGGTATGCAAATTGCAAAGGGTCTAACAGCGGATCTGTGATGGTTTTCAGGTGGGACGGCACTAGCCTTCCAAAGGTTTTCATAACTACAGATGTTAGAGCAACTGGTCTGTAGTCATTCAGTTCCTCGATGGAGGGCTTCTTTGGCACTGGGATGATAGTAGAGCATTTGAAGCAAGAAGGAACATGGCACATCTCTAGTGATTTGTTGAAGATTCCAGTGAAGATGAGGACCAGTTGGTCGGCACAGACTTTTAAGCAAGAAGGAGGAGGAGTTTTTCTGTCAATTTCCCATCCCCTTTCCAGTGCCTCTTTGAAAGGCTATAGTAGAGTAGTAGGAAGTTTTGTTATGCATTTCCTCTCAATAATATTTTTTAAAACTTTAGCTGGGTTGAGCTGTGGATACAAATGAGCCCCAGGAACCAGAAAAAATGTCAGTAGTCTAGAAAGGGTTAATGAACCAAGATGGAGCTGGTCAAAACTGGAGAGGAATGAAAGAATACAGAAGAATGCCAGAATGTAGGAATATTAATTGCTTGGTTAAGGCTTGATTGAAATAGGAAGCTTTCCTTTTTAGAACAGTTTAGTGATCACTTTGGGTGAGAACGTTTGTATGGGACTTCAGCACATTACGTTCAAGTAAGACTAGACTTGGAATACTGCATCCAGGTCTGGTCACCACAATATAAAAAAGATCTTGAGACTCTGGAAAGAGTGCAGAGAAGAGCAGCAAGAATGATTAGGGGACTGGAGGCTAAAAAAAAATACAGTTGCAGGATGGTTGCAGGAATTGAGTATGTCTAGCCTGCTGAAGAAGGAAACACGGTGGCTCAGTGGCTAAAATGCTGAGCTTGTTGATCAGAAAGGTCAACAGTTCGGCAGTTCTAATCCCTAGTGCCACATAACGGAGTGAGCTCCCATTACTTGCCCCAGCTTCGGCCAACCTAGCAATTCGAAAGCATGTAAAAATGAAAGTAGAAAAATAGGGACCACCTCGGCGGGAAGGTAACAGCGCTCTGTGCACATTTGACATTTAGTCATGCCGGCCATAGAATTGTCATCCAACAGTGCTGGCTGGCTCTTTGGCTTAGAAATGGAGATAAACACTGCCCCCTAGAGTTGGGAATGACTAGCACGTATGTGCAAGGGGAATCTTTACCTTTAGCCTAATGAAAAGAAGGACTAGAGGAGACATGATAGCTGTTCCATCTACACAGACAAGGAAATTAATCTATTCTCCAAAGCAACAGAAGGCAAGACAAGAAACAATGGATGGAAACTAACCAAGGAGAGAAGCAACCTAGAACTAAGGAGTAAATTCCTAATGCAGAGAGTGCGACCAACCAATGGAACAGCTTGCCTTCACAGGTTGTAGATGCTCCATCACTGGAGGCTTTCAAAAAGAGATGGACAACCATTTGTCTGAAGTTGTATAGGATCTTCTGCTGAAGCAGGAGGTTGGACTAGAAGACCTTCAAAGTCCCTTCCAATTCTAAAATGAAAAAAAAAAGAAGTTGTCTAAGAGACATCTCACACAGAGAACAATTGCACACGAGACTGCATGGAAGTGTGGCACACAAATGCAAACATCCTGATTTGAAGCCTTCTTGCTTTTGAAAATGTTCCATTAGCGTGACCCAAAACCACTTATGGTGGTAAGTGCTTTGATGTTTCTTGGAGCTTCTTCTATTCAGAAGTATTTCCTTCCACTTCAATTGAGAGGGATATTTCCACAGATAATTTCCTTAGATTTTAAGGTTGGTTTTAACCCTGAAATTAATAGGAAATGGTGCTTGGGAATGAAAGGGTCTGTGTGTGTGCTTTGTCGTTTCTGCCTTTGATGAGCCAGAAAAACTATGGGTTTCAGATGAATGACTCATGGGTTAATTTATTTGAAACTTTCCAGTAATGCCAATCACGTTTGCAGCTCTATCTATCTAAAGACCACACTATTTGTGAAAAAAAAATAATAATAACACAAACTAAGAGTTGGATGGGATACATACAATGCTCTCACTTACTGGATTAAAATGTCAGGAGGGAGCCAGGCTTGGCCAGTTTCTCTGATTCTCAGCTAAGCCAACAAACTGTTTTAATCTTTCTATCGTAAACATTTGGGTGAGTCATATTAACACAAGCAAGAGAAAAAGGCAGATTTCTGTCAAATGAGATGGAAAGGTAGAATTACCTGATTATCATAGAAGGTGGGATTATCATAATATAGCACAGTTTATTTGTGGATGCAGACAATATTGGCCTTTTTTTCCTGAAACTGAAAAGCTTGATTTAAGGAATCCTTCACTTACAGGTAATAGACTTACAACCATTCATTTTAGTGACCAACTGACAACCATTCATTTAGTTTGAAGTTATAACAGCACTGAAAAAACCTGCGACCGGTTTTCATACTTACAATGGTTACAATTTCATGCTTATAACTAAAAGTTATAACAGCACTGAAAAAACCTGCGACCGATTTTCATGCTTACAACGGTTGCGGTATCCGCTCAGTCACATGATAACAATTTGGATGCTTGGCATGCATTTCTGATGATTGCAGTCTCCTGGGATCATGTGTGATCACCTTTTGCAAACTTTACACACACACACACACTGTATTTTTGGATTATAAGATGCAACTGACTAAGACACACCTAGATTTAGAAGAGGAAAACAAGAAAAAAAGTTTTTGGCCTCCGTGTGCCCCATTTCTGGGCCTTTTTCTGGCCTGTTTTTGGGCCAAAAAAGGGATGAAAACGGGGCACATGGAGGCCAAAAAACAGCCGGACCATGGGCTTTAGTAATATTTGCTCTATAAGACGCACAGACATTTTCACCCACACTTGGAAAACAAAAAAGCGCGTCTTATAGTCCGAAAACTGTGCGTGTGTATTATTTATATATTTTTCTTTAACATACATTGGTGCTTAGTAAACGGTCTATTATCTGGGTCAATTTATACATAGTTATACTATACTATATTATACATAGTAATACTAGTAACAATATTGTTTGTTTATACATCTTAATAATCTTTCAGCTTCCAACTCCTTTTGTGAACTTCTGACAGGTAAGGTCAATGGGGAAGCCAGATTCATTTAACAACCATGTTGCTAACTCAAGAACTGCAGGGATTTGCTTAACCTCTGTGACAAGAAAGGTCATAAATGAAGCAAAACTCACCTAACAACTGTTTTGCTTAGCATTGGACATTTTGGGCTCATTTGTGGTCGTAAGTCAAGGACTACCTGTACCATCTATTTTGAAGAGTGTTGGTCTCATATGTTGCCTCTTCTTATATCTTGATCCTCAATGGCTCAGGTGGAACATTGTACAATTGAAATTTCACCACCGCAGTTGGACTTTACAGCTTGAGGCGGGCCGGGAGGAAGCGAATGTGTTTGGCACATGTTTCCTTTTGATAGAGAGGAATTGAAGGTTTAGGAAAGAAGCACAGAGCTCAGGAAAGCAGGAAACTCTGAATCATAAATTCATCATACAAATAAAACTGGATAATGTGGTTAGAGGGCCGTGAATTAAATCACTCATTACTTACGTTGCAGTGAAAGTGATAGCTGAAAAACAAATTAGAGTTGATGCCAAAGAATTATGATATTCAGATGGCAAGACCTTTCAGAGTCAGGCAGAGGGTTTTCATACATCATATGCTCAAAAGTGTTCCAAAAAGAAAACTTGAAAACTACTTCTGTCCCTGCTTTAAATTAGCATGCTTTGCTGTATATTTGCAAATGTTCCTTTTAACCGTACTACCTCTCACCGAGCAGGACGTACATTGTACATGGCAGAATTCAGGGGTGGGATGCAACCGGTTTTACTACCGGTTCGGTGAGTGCGCATTTTGCACACACACTTCACGCAGGCCACACCATCTGCACTGCTACACGGCTTCAGAAATGCAGCTACTGAACTTACCAGAGGTAGTCTGGATGAGTAGGAAGGCTGCAGAGGCACTGAAAACAGCTGTTGCACACGATTCAGCTGAGCTAGAAAGAAAAAGAAGGAGATATAGGCAGAGGTGGGATTCAACCAGTTTGCACCTATTCGCTTGAACCGGTTGTTAATTTTTTAAGCAGTTCAGAGAATTGCTGGTTCAGTTGGTCATTAGGGCAGAGAAATTTGAATCGTACCACTTGATATAGGACAGCATAGGGAAGGGGCTGGTGGGCGGGGCCAAATGCTTGTCGCCACTACCGGTTCACTAGAACCAGTGCGACCAGGCTGAATACCACCACTGGTAGGAAGCAGTGGTGGAATTCATTTTTTTTACTACCGGTTCTGTGGGCATGGCTTGATGGGCGTGGCTGGGGGGGGTCATGTGACTGGGTGGGCAGTTTCTGTAAGCAGGGCAATAAAGATTAGGTTAGAAACAACAGCAGGATGTTTTTTTCCTGCCTTCCTTACAGGATTAAACCTGTAAAGTGGGAAAAAAGCAAAAGGAGATTTCTTCTAACAACCGGTTCTCCGAACTGCTTAGAAAATTTACTACCAGTTCTAGCGAACTGGCTAGAACCTGCTGAATTTCACCTCTGGTAGGAAGTGAAGGTCAGGTGACTAGAGTACCAAATCCAGTGGCCCTTTAAGTTCTGTACTATTCACTGAGCCTGAGAGTAGGCTGAAGAATGACCATGGGTGCTAGGAACCTTGGGACTTGTAGTCCTAGCAGTAAGTAAACCAACAGGATGAGAATGGCTGCTGTTACATATAGTAAGAACTTTTGAACTTACAGTCATTTCTATGTGAAAGCTTTGGAGAGGGGTGTCTCTTAGTGAAAGGAATGGGGGGAATTCATACCACACCAATGTGGACCAGATTGGGATGAGACAGGCAAGTTAGTAGCCAAATAATTCAGTTTTGCCTAGAAACAGGTGAGAAGTTATCTGGGGATGACCTTCCATGCAACAGTGAATATTGAATACTTTTTTTTGTCATGACCAAGGCTCATCCCACGAATCCTAGGATGTTTGCAGTCTTTAAGTTAAAACATTCCTTGGCGATGATAAATATAAGGCAGAAATTTAAGAGCAGAGCATGTGTGTGGTCTGAAAAAATTTACTTGGAAAGCATAAATTACAATTACTATTTTTTATAACGGAAAAGGAAAAACGCAAATAACCTTTTGATAGCTGCGATCCCTTTGGTTATATGCGCTCTGTAGGCGACTTCTAACATGAAACAGAACCAGAGTTAAAAATAGTGTTTTTGTGTGTGTGTTGAAATTAGTCTTTGGAGAATAAATGTCCGTGGGTTATTTTTTTGCAATCCTGACCTTTGCATGAGATGAACAAAGAATGTGATGTGTATGTTTTTTACTGAATAAAAGACGTCCTCTCAGGGACACAAATATTAGGGAGAAACTAAAGAAATAATGGAACAAATTGTGGTTTGTTTTTTTTTAAGTTTGCGAAACAAACAAACACAAATAAGTTATTGGTTGTGTTTGCATGACATGGTATCCCAGTAATTAGCCAATTACATATTTGTCCTGGTGTCTTGTGTAAACTCGGTTGATAGGTTTAGTTTATGGTTTAGTATGGAGGTGGTGAACCTGTGGCCAAAACCCCTCAAGGCCTCCAAGTCCAATCTATCATTTCAACTCAAGATGATTGATTGGTACAGTACCTCAAACAACAGAAAGCACATCTTATATTGGAAGAAACACTTATCGAACCATCACATACATCAAACAAGCATATCGCTGACGTATTCCAGAGCTTGGGGTAAAAGCTGAATTGTTAGAGCCGTGGTCGCCAACCTTTCTGGCTCTGTGGACCGATGGTGATGGAGAGAGAGGGGATAGTTTTGTGCATGTGCCAGTTCCCAACGGGCCACTCATCCAGTCCGGGCTGTTGACTGTGGGTTGGGGGACCCTGTGTTAGAGAATGTTCAAATGCTTGAACCTTTCGCCAAAACTATTTCAGAAGGGGGAAAATGATGAAAAGGTGTTTTATAAATCCTAAAATAGACGTAACACAATGAAAATGAAACTCTTCCCCGGGCTTCAGTTGTGTTTATCAAATCAAATCAAACCTTTATTGTCAAAGTACAACATGTGTACAATGAGATTGACTGAGCTTCCCTACGTGCGACCCCCGCATCCATATACAACCCACAGTGAAAAGACAGAAAATCCTCAACCCAGTGAATCCCACTAATACCCAATCCTTCTGTACCGTGTGGTATTATTGCACATCGCAATATACAATTGCAATTATACAGTGTGGATAGGGGTAGCATATTGTGGCTGCATACTACATGTGAGCCCATGCATTCTGGTCTCCTGCCTTAATGTGTGATGTGTCTATTTCAGACACAGGTTTGATTGGTCTGATTCTTACTTTTCTCCTCCCCAAAAATGGATTTTCAGTAGATCTTCATGAACGTTAACATATCTATAGGTGGGCTAGAATAGAAGCAAGATGAATCTTCCTCCATTAGTTCCAATGTATTCCAAGGAATAGAAATAAACTTACTGGAATATGCATTACATGTTCAAATGTGTGGAACATTAAATTTGTAAAAATGATGTTGACTAACTATAGCCCTTCAAACCCACAAGAGACCCTCCCCCCGCATATCCATCCTTTGCTTATCATAATGTACAAGCAAACTTTGTATGGCCCAACCTTATATGAGTCTAATGATTAGTTGACTCTTTCAACTACCTTTCAAGTTACTAGTCGAGGATAACAGAAGACTAATGCATCTGCTGAAGGGCACCAGGTTGGAGAAGACTCTTCAAGGGTTTAAATCAAGGAGGTTGTTCACAATTATAGGAGGAGGAAGATGTGTTCGATATATTCGCCACTTTGTGTTACTTGTAAAAATAATAATAAAAGTAGGATACAAATAAATAAATAAAAACAGAGACTGAGTTTTATTTTGGAGATGTCCAGCATTTGCATGCATGGTCTTTGGCTCCTTCTCACGGGACACATGAATCATGGATGCTCTGAGTAGTGAATTCCAGATGCAGGAGGTCCAGATAAGAGGAAGTTTCTGCGTGTCTGTTTCTTGTCAGCCTTTGTTGGCAATAGATCTTTCAAAGAATTCACGTACAATAATACATTATTTATGTTGCACCATGGGAATGTTCTTGTAGGTCTCTTTCTTCCCTCCCATTATGCATTCCAGTTGTGAAGCTGGTTTCATGTTTTTCTCTTTTAGGTCTAATGCAAGCAAACTGGTTTCCACCATGTTTAAATAACAATGGAGTGAGAATGCAATATAGTTTCATCGTCACGGTTCCAAGTAACAGACCCAACGAAATCAAAATTCTGAGGCCTAAAGTTTCCTCAAAGCATGTATGTATGTATGTATGTATGTATGTTAGTTGTGAAGTTGTGTCCGACCCATCGCAGCTCCATGGACAACGTTCCTCCAGGCCTTCCTGTCCTCTACATCTCCTGGAGTCCATTTAAGCTCATGTCAATTACTTCAGTGACTCCATCCAGCCACCTCCTTCTCTGCCGTCCCCTTCTTCCTTTGCCCTCAATCATTGCCAGCATCAGACTCTTCTCCAGTGAGTCCTTCCTTCTCATTAGGTGGCCAAAGTATTTGAGTTTCATCTTCAGGATCTGGCCTTCTAAAGAGCAGTCGGGGTTGATCTCCTCTAGGACTGACTTGCTTGTTCACCTTGCAGTCCAAGGGACTCGCAGGAGTCTTCTCCAGCACCAGAGTTCAAAGGCCTCAATTTTTTGGTGCTCAGCCTTCCTTATGGTCCAACTTTCACAGCCATACATTGCAACTGGGAAAACCATAGCCTTGACTATATGCACTGTACACAATTATCTATTAGGAATGCCATATTGGCACAGCCGGTGGAAATCTGACTCTGAAGAACCTGAGGTTTTCCCCAGCCAAATGAAAACCCAAAGTTCTTGCCGCTTAGATCACACATCCATCACATGGTCCAATCAGGTCACAATCCTCCTTTGGCTGCCTTTGATCCATGCCTTCCAAACACCTAGTGGGGACGTCCTTGGCTCCCACGGGAAAGAATATTATTTTGGCTATAGCACTCCCAGTTCTCTCTATTTTCCCCCTCACGTTCTCACAGCAGCAACCAGCCTTGCTGTGGCAGCCCTGAAGGTTTTTCAAAATGATTGTCAGGGCTGACATTCATGTGCTGAGAGAATGATACAATAAACTTGTAGGCTAAAAAAAAAATTGGCTAGCCCTCGCTTGATGCATTATCTTGAAAATAATTTTACACAAATTTGAAAATGTACGTAATTCAGTAAAAGTAGTCCTCTAATTACAACCATTTGTTTAGTGACCAAAGTTACAATAACACTGAACAAAGTAACTTACGACCAATCTTCACAGTTGTGATTGATGTAACATCCTCACGGTCACAGGATTAAAATCTGGGTGCTTGGCAACCAGTATGTATTTATGATGGTTGCAATGTCCTGGGGGGGGGGTGTCACATGAGCACTTCTGAATTAAAAGGATTAGGCGGTGACATCACCATCATCTGGCAGATGCCTGATTGAAGGCTCCTTTTGTGTTCCCATTAATGTATCTGCCAAAGTGGTACCTATCTTATCTATTTGTGATCACACACTTTCAAACTGCAAGGTTGGGGGGCTTGCCCCATCACATAGTGGCCCTTGGGCCTCGGATGTGACTTACTTAGCAACTATCTTGCTTAGCAGTGGCAATTCTAGTCCCAATGGTAATTGTAAGTAACTAAGTTACCCGTGTTTGAAATTCTATGGCATTTATAGTTAATGTTTAATAACTAAGAATCTGTAATTAAGGTTAAAGATACTGAAGGGAATTGCATAGATAACGTAATAGAATTTCATCCCACGGTCTGCCCACTACTAAAGATTTTGCAGCTGTTTTTGGACTTCTGAAAATATTTATTAATCTTTCTTATGCCAGCTTTTCTCAACCCTGAAGGTGTACTGGATGATGAATCTCATCATCTCCAGAAAGCCTTGTGGTTGGAGATTGTAAGATTTTCAGTCCAGCAATTCCAAGAAATAAGAGACTGGAGAACGATAATCTAAGACAGTAAATCTCACCAGGGTGGGGCTAAAGTATTTCAAGGTGGCCACAGGTGAAAAACATGTTACAACATGAAAAAGTAAAAGAAACCCAAAGAAGCTTTATGACTCCAAGAAATGGCTTTAAAACTTTAGTTTCTTGACATTTTTTTTTCTTTTGAGACAGATGGACACAACATTTCAAGAAGTTTTAATTTCCTTTATTTTCTAAGAATGCCTGCAGGGCCCAGTTGTATTCTTGTAAATAATTATATGAAATAATGACACCAAACTTTGCAGTTTGCTTTGCAGGGCATTGACTTCTACTTTTTTAAAATTAAAAAAAAAGATTTTATAATAAAATGAAGTAAAGTAGGCAGTGGTGGAATTCAATTTTTTTTACTACCTGTTTTGTGGGCGGGGCTTGGTGGGTGTGGCTGGAGGGGGTCATATGACTGGGTGGTCAGTTTCTGTAAGCAGGGCAATAAAGATTAGGCTAGAAACAACACTAGGGTGACCATATTTGATAGCCAAAAAAGAGGACAGGGGGGCAGCGTCGGTGGTGTCGGGGGGGCGTCGGCGGCGTCGGGGGGGGCGCAGCAGCAGCATTGGGGGGGGGAGGCTGGCTTCCCTTCGCCGGAAATCGACCGCAAATCCAGACTCGGCTGAGAAGCAAGTTTGTTCCGACGATGCAGGGAAGGCGGGACTTCTTGCTGGAGCTGATTTGCCCGGACATGACATCGCCACTTTTACATCCAGTCCGGGGCG
>JAEANM010026723.1:0-10680 GCA_017656035.1 Myanophis thanlyinensis | reverse complement strand
ATAAATAAATAAACTAGATATAACAAAGCCCATAATCGGATCTGATCCTAGGTTCCAAATTGTTCATTAATGCAAGTAGATAGTAATAATTTCATGTTTAATATTCATTTAATGTTCATTTGCTTTGCTTTATTTCCATGTTCAGTTTATGGCAGAAAACAGAAAAATATTACAATTTACATAATGATATAAGATGAATAGTAACTAACCTAAGTCACCCAGGTAAATAACTTTCGATTGTATGATCCAAATTTACCTCCAGTTTTCCTGAGTTTAAATAAAGGTGTTCCTCCTTCTACTTTCCCTCCATCAGGGACAAGAAGAGCTTCAATTACACCACTTGCTGGGGATGGAACCTGCACAGATGTCTATACAGAAAAAATAAATAGCCATTGAATGTAAGAGGGAAATAAATAAATAAAAAGGTCTGGTCTTGAAGAGAAATGAATGCTACATTCATAGAATAGCTCAACAAAAATAACGGAAGCAAACTCAGTTCCATGCTAACATCACAACCTGATCAATATACTGGAAATCAACGCTGAATTTAACTCTCATTTAAAATAATTATTTACAGATTCATTAAATTTCTGAATGAAATCAGTGATATAATATTTAAGAATCAATTTTTATTCTGGTGCAAAAAATCCAAGACAAGTGATGGACATAAAAAGTTAGGGTTTGAATTCTAGTTGTTTAGAAATAGCAGCACCAATATACCTCCAGATACTCAAAAAAAGTTAGATTGTTGAAATAAAGGAAGCTTGACAAATGAAAGTGTGTGGAAGGACTATTTTGCAAGATTGGAATGCTTCAATGGATAAAGCACCAAACTAGAACAGCAGAGACCATTAAACAAATCTTGATTCAACTCTTAACTTTTAAAAATGGGGGAAGAACTATATATACTATTGTTAATTCTTTGATGAAAAGGACAGTATGGAAAGCATGATACATCTGATGCTGTTTTCTACCCACAAAGCCCTACATGGCAAACGGTCCTGTTATTTGAAGGACCACCTGTGGTTTCCGCTTGTCTAGTATGATCTGACAGAATGTTACCCAGGGCTCCTGAATTAAACAGGAACTAAGAAAACATGACTTCTCTGTAGCAGTGCCAGCTATCTGGAATGAGGTTTCCCCCCCCACCTTGAGATCCATATGACTCCCATCTTGATAATGTTTGCAAGACTTGGAAAACTGGCTATCTACTCAGGCTGTGGCGTAGGGTGGATGAGATTCTTCTGTGTGTCATATTCTTTGTTGACTGGTTTGTCGTCTTGTAATTATTTTGTAGCTACATTTCTACTTATTTCTGTTAATTCTTTGCATTCTGTTATTTTTATGTTACTCTCATTGCCATGAGCTGTTGAGAATCAGTTGGAATCAGCTGGCATCAAAATTTAATCAATTAATTTAATTAATAGTACAGATCTGCAGCTAGGGGCTCTCATGATTAGGATAAGGGCAGTAGATTTCATAAATTCAAAACATTTCTTCCCTGGGCAACAATGTTCACTTTGTCTCTGGTGATAATCATTATCATGAATAAGATGACAAAATATTTAGAGTTGCTTTTAGTGAAATGATGGCTATATAAATTTGATTACTAAATAAAAAAAATTACCTTGTCAGTTTCAATCTCACATACCACTTCATCTTCTGTTACAGTATCCCCAACAGCTAAAAAAATGAAAAGAATAGGACTTAAACAATGAGTTCTGTTGTGGCATTTCCTTAATTTTTATCATTTTTATCCATTTCCTAATTTTTATAAACAACTTCTTAAGGTAGACTTAAAATATCAACACGGGCTAAGAAGGCATACTTTATTTTGTAAGCAACTAAAATAGCAACCAATAACAAGTCTGATCAATCTTCACCTACATAATAAGAGTATTCAGAATATTTTTTTATTACTTGAATGCTGGGATGGGCAGAAGATGAGAGTGATTAAACAGAAAAAAATCCTCTTACCTTTCTCCCACCTGACATCTCCCTCTGTGACAGATTCTGCAAATGCTGGTGTGTTCACTGTGACAACTTCTTCCCCTGTGAAAGATACATGTAATAAAATGCTTCATATTGTTGCATTTCAGCCCTTGGGAGCGCTGGACAAATGCAATTTAGAGAAAATGCTAATCATAAAGAGAAAGTGTCATAATTTAAATAATTCCATAATATCAGTTATCATCAGATATGTAGACCACCTCCTAGCATTCCACAACCAGCATGGCTATTGCTAGGAATTAATTTTTTCATATCTAGTGGGGAAGTTTCCATTTGACGTCTGTTTGAGGCCATTCTCTCTTGAATATCAATTCAATCCATTTGTTTTTGGATAATTATTTTTTTCTCTCCCATAAAACTGCAATTGGTTGGCCAGCCAATAAAATTAGTCATCATTTATTAAAACGGTCAAAATAAAATACTAAAAGGACAAACCATACATTTCTTAGGTCAGTAGTTTTTTCATTTTATATTATTCTGGATAGCATTCATGCATTGATTTTATTAAAAATATTGCTTAAAGAAGAAAAATGCAGAAATGATGCATTATGCCAGAATTCAACTATCCATTGCATAAAAACCGTATATTAAGCCTTACTTAAGATTAGGAAAGATATAAACTAAATTAGGTAACAAGGTCACATGATTTTAGTAGGAAGGAATTTGGCACGTGGATCAAATGTTCCACTACCTGCAGGCATCTGGCTTACTTACTGCATACTTTTGAAGTTCTGAAATAACGGATAGTGAACACACGAGAACCATTTAGCCTGCAGAGCAAGAAAAGCAATATCAGTGTATAAGCAGTACAGATTTGATTCTGCTGTCTTGATTGGCTTGACTGTCAATCAGTAGCCCCACCAATATTTTTAACTTGCTCAACTGAGTCATATACCTGGAGGCATAGATCCTAAAGCATTTCAGGAAGGATAGCCTGTAATTAAATTTTTCATCTTTGTGTCTATGTATACATAGCAATAGCAATAGCACCTAGACTTATATACCGCTTCATAGTGCTTCACAGCCCTCTCTAAGCGGTTTACAGAATCAGCATATTGCCCCCAACAATGTGGGTCCTCATTTTACCAACCTCGGAAGAATGGAAGGCTGAGTCAATCTTGAGCCTGGTGAGATTTGAACTGCAAATTGCAGGCAGTCGGCAGGCAACAGAAGTAGCCTGCAGTACTGCACTATAACCACTGTGCCACTGTGGCTCATACATGTATGCACATGTACGCAAATACACATACATATATATGATCTAAGATCATAGGAACTAGGAAGCCTTAATCACTGTAGCTGAAACTGGGTACTATCAACATATTGATGACATCCAAATCTTTTTCTCTATAACATTTTCCAATAATCATGTGGCTCCTTTGAATATCAGCTTACATTGGATTATAGGTTGGATGAGGGAAAACAGTATAAAATCAAATCCTGGCAAGATGGAGCTGCTTACTGTAACCTCCAAGATCCAGCCCTTTTCCAAAAAGGGCAGATGAAATGCAGATATGCTATAATTTAGACTATACATTAGACCATAGACCAGATTGCACATTAGACCATAAACAATAGCATTTAGGAATTCTGTATTTGCACTGCAGACTGAATGTAGAATTCCACACACAGAAATCTCAAAAGTAACTTTTTAAAAATATTTAGACACAGGAGGGTAGATAGGGGCTCAATCTTCTAGCTATAGTGTTATACTATGTGAACTACTCAAATAAATTGTGTAACATAGATTACATAGAAAATAACCTATTTCAAATATGCAAATAGCCTAAACATTCTGTCATTTTGGGTTCAATGTCTGATTTGCTCTGGCATAAGGTATTTTCAACCAAAGTATACCAAAGTGGAAGTATAATCTAATTAACAACTGATTTAGTAGCAATTAGGTTGTGCCAATTCACTTGCTGACTTCATAAGTTAGATACTTACAAATGCTTCCTGCTGTTAGCATACACCAGAGCCTGGCATCGAGAAACCCCTGTAAAGCAGAAAGTACTTTAATTATTTAAGTATCAGGTAAGCAAGTCACTTAATACAGTCATGTATAGAAAAGACAAGGAGATTTAAATGGCATAAAAGTCAGAAAGGACAAGAGTTGATTGTCACTAGAAAAAACTATAGCTGTCCATACTCAACAATTAATGTATTTTTGTAAAGCCAGCCCCGTATTATAAAGTTGACCAAAGAGATAGATAAAATTAATGTCTATTAAGAAATAAAGACTATGCTGATACTACCCAGACTACGTAATGAAAATTTAAAAAAACACTACAGAATCACTCTATTAAATTAATAGTGTTGACTATCTGGTATACAGGTAGCTTTGAAAGCACAATGATGTTTTTAGACTTTTTTTAAACAATTACATTGCATGGGTATTAATGCAATAATTTGCTATTCAACAACTGGCTTGTAAATGACCACTGTTAGTAAAATCAATGTTTGTACTTTCCTATTAACCTACTGTATATAACAGTGGCGATGAACCTGTGGCACGCAGAGCCCTTTCTGTGGGCACATGCGCCGTTGCCCTAGCACAGCTCCATTGCACTTCTCCATGGCGTTTCTCACTATCGTTTGCAGGGAAACAGAAGTTTTCCGCAAATGACAAAACAAGCTCATGGAAGAAAAAAGATCTCACCTCTTGCAGAGCTGCCGGTGTTGGGATACCCTGCCTCCCGCTGGCCAGCTGATCTTTGGGTTTCCGCCGTGCACATGCGTGCCTTGCAGTTTGGGTATGCATGCACACACACGAGCATGCAGTGTGGGCACTCAGTGCCTAAAAGGTTCACCATCACTGGTATATAATTTCTAGTAAACAATGACTCAGTGACTCCCTCCCTCCCTCCCTCCCTTTATTTATCTAACTCAGGATATCATATCATGTCTGATAAAATGGACTCTTCTCCTTAGTGGTTTCTATCAAAGTAAATTCACTAAATTCTTAAGTGCCCACAAGACTTTGCTACTACTGCAACAAACTATCATATGAGTCTTCCCTCCTACAGTAATAACCATACAGTAAGTATGAGTCTTCCCTTCTACAGTAATAACCATGTTCACAACAAAGTGGCCCAGAAAAAATAACAGGAGGCTCCAAATATCTACAAACCAAACACTGATTCAAACTAATTTGTTGCTCAAGTTATGTGTATGTATGCATGCGCATGTGCGCATGCACACACACATTGAACAGATTAGAATTAATATTTGCCACTGCCCATTTGTAGATCTTAAGTAGAAAATCCTATATTTAATACTGAAGTTACCAGGAGTTGCAAAAAACAACAAAACCCCTGACACGCTACTTTTGTTATTCCTTGTTTATATTACTCTAATTCTGGACACAGATTTCCTCATTGATTGAACTGGCTACTTCTTCTACAGTACATAACTATTCTCTGGCCTCTCTACAAACACATGCAGATTTTTTTTTAAATATTATTTTTAACCATTTAATAGCCAGCTTATTAATACAGGTTTTATTTTTTATTGTATTCTCTAGCAAAGTGTTGATGAGATTTTTCTTGTTACAGCATTATGAAATGCCCAGTCCTACATAAAACTCACCAGAGAGCCAACGCTTTGCCTGTGGACAGTTTCCCTGCCAAAAGATAAATAAATAATACAAATCACCAATGCAAAGAGAAGTTAGGAATAATTTGACATGCCCCAAATCTCACGGAATTCAATAAGGTTTATTCCATGCAACATAGATTGAGTAACTGCAATACTGATCTAGTTCATACAACATGCAAAAGAAAGCATATCTTTTTATCTATAATTTAAAATATTTTGTAAACCAGCCATTGTAATTTGCAAATTGCAGTTTATGACTTAATTCTGTGTCACTCCTGTTGTTAGTCAACAAACCATGGTCAAAACAATTTATGGCTTAGCATAGGAAATAAGATACTACACTGTATACATGACATGCCTTTTAAGTTTCTATATAAGATTGCTCTATATTGCAGAATTGAAATTCTTGGATTTAAACAATTATTGACACAAATTATTTTAGATGTAAGATTATGATTCTTTGATTATATTCACATTATTCATTATACCATGTTTTGCTTGGCCATAGGTTATTGAATAGACCTTAACCATCTGCATTCCCATATGTTAAACCTGATTTGCTAGATACAGATACTACTCCAGGATCCAGTGTGCCCTCAAATATATTCTTCCTTCCTTGAATATTTAATTGTTTTAAAAGAAGTACAAGAAGTTTGTATGCTGAAATGAAAAGTCTCAGCTGCTAACAATATCTTTCTCTTTTAAAAATGGTTCAAGATTCCATATGGGAATCACAAACTTTCTTTGAAAATAAATCCATCTGCCCTGCCCCAACCAACAAGTTGGGAAAATGATATTCTAGGTCAGTGCTTAAATGGTTCATCCAGCTTGTCCTCATATGACATGTTCTCAAGTCCCTCTATCATCTTTATTCTGTTCTTTTATTCTAACCTGTCAATGTATTTCCAGAAATGTAGAATCATATGTAGTACTATGTATAAAACCATACATAGGGTCTCCCAGCAGGGTCTTACCAAAGCAGAACAGACGGAAATAAGAACTGTATATCTTTGATATGATGCTTTTTCTGATGCAGTCCAGAATTGCAACTTCACGTTCATCAATCTTATTGTTGATGACCACACTCAAGTCCCATTCTGATCTAATGCTCCCGAACAATTAATTCTTCATCTTGTACATCTGTTCTATATATTTTCTCTCTAAATATAATGCCCTGTATTTCTCCTACTAGGAGGACACTGTTCCTTGTAACCCAACCAGATTAGTTGGCAATTTTGTTCTAGCTTCCTGAGTGTTGGCCAGATCATCTATTTTTGTGTCATCCATTTATCAAAACTGTTATCCAACTGATTCACTAAAAATGGACTGATACTGCCCCTAGGAAAATCTCTGCAGAGCACCATTTGTTTTTCAATTCAGCATAGAATCATTAGTGCTGATTTTTATGAGTGGGGTCAGCCATTCACAACTATCCTTACTACAGTGCTAAGCAAATTATACTTTAAGAACTTGATGAGAATGTCATATGAACGTTGTCAAAAGCTTTGCTGAAATAGACGGGTTATATCCACAACATTCCCCTTGTCTGCTAAGCCTTTTTATGATACCATGTCTTCCTCACTTGTGGAAGATACTATCCACACATTCATGAAGTTTGAGAAAACAGACCCATGGATTATGTGCCCTCAAGATGTTTAATGACTACATAGACTTTGTGCAAGATGATAGATGGTATATCATCCTAAATGTATATGTGATAACATATATATGTAACAACATCCATCTAAACTCTTAATATATTATAGTTCCATTCTAATCTACCATATTCTGTATTTTCAATTTTTTCTTCTACTTGTAGAAAACTCAAATGATTCTACAGCCAACTCACTACTCAAGTTTCAAAAGATAAATAATGCACAAAAGTTGTTTTGGAGGAACTATGCATACTTGATCACCACATCTTATATGACTTCCATCATTAACTGATGCCAAAATATTTGTTTCTTATTTTATTTAATATTCCAGGCCTCAATTTGAATGCGTACCTTCTGTTTTTCATTTTGTAATCATAATTCATAATTGCTCATACCTTAGTTTTCCCTCTAGATTCTAGAACATTACATTTAGCCTTGCAGAGGCCTTTCTTTTTAAATACGGTTTATAATATATATAAAAATTATCCAATCATATATTTATGCAATATATAGGCTGCCCAATTGCCAATGCCTCTGGGAAGTGTACAATTAAGAAAAAAATTGCAAAGAAGAAATCATAAATGTCCCCCTAAACAATGTATAATAAAAAAGAAATTTATCTAATAAGTCCCCCTTTCACTCTGTCACAAAGCCTGGGAGAACATGACCAATTTGAGACAATCCTGTTGTCCAAGTACTACCATTTATTTTTTAAAACTACTTTTTAGGTCTTTCTGAACACACAAATCATTCATGTATTAATAGTGACTTAGAGGGTCTGCTATAATTTAATCATCATTGTTCGTAATTATATTAAGAATTATCTCTTAATATGGGCTGAATGGTGCTATATGAAAATTTACTAAGTTTCTAGTGAAGAAATGGGCTTCATCCCAATAAACGCTTTTCTTAGCACCTCTCAAAATATACTGTTGTATAAAGTATGTCTATTGTAGAAGAACGAAAAAAAATATACTGGAGACCAGACAGCAATTGCACTTTATGGAGATGCTGCTAAAGAGCAGTGTGCTAGCCTTATAGAGCTTTATGAATCCATTTGGAAATACCTCTGAAAGGCATCTTTTTTGGTATTTATATTTCACATTTCTAAACTTCCCATCTCCCTCAAAGAGTGCAGAGTATGTACACAGTACAAATTTGATGCCACAGCATAATAATTTGCAGGAGTGAAATATCGACAACCCTCACTAAAGAGAACCTCACTATGCATATTTTAAAGTAGTATTTAAATTTGCTTTAAATAGGGAGATTAAATTAAAATTGGGATGAAAAGACAGTTGGGGTGACCTTGGGGCAGTCTCTCACTCTCTCTCTCTCACCCACACACACGCACACTCTCCGCTCAACCCACCTCACAGGGTTGTTGTTGTGAAGGAAAATAGGAGAAGATGTTTTGGATACATTTGCCAACTAAAGCTTCACTGCAGAGATCCGTGTTTCAAGGGTAAATGGGGGTGGGGTGGGGGTGTCAAATGACTACAATTCTTTATTTTAAAGCCCTCGTTTCTCTTGCACGTCCTGGGTCAAGAGGAACCTCACCGAACCTCATTCAACCTTCAGAGCCACCTTCGCGCCGGGAAAGTTTCCTTGCAAGTCCCGGTCTTGCGAAGCCCCAAGATTTCCAACCCCACTTCATCCCTTTCAAAAGAGGACTTCGCCCATTCAACGCGGTTTGCCTCCAATTGGGAAGGCGCCGTGTCCTTCCGACCAGCTGGGCGTGGACCTTCTGGGAGGAACCTTAGAAAAAAGCCGCGGTTCCTCGCACTTATTATAATCAAGCGCCGGCTAAAACTGGGTGTGTGTGTGTGTGCAAGTGTAATAACTGCCGGCGGTCTCCCTCTCCGCTGCCCCCCGTCCTCCCACCCGGTGCCCTTGGCGCCGCTCCCCCATCTCAGCCCCTGCCTGGCTCCCAAGCAGCGTGACCTCCCCTGCCAGACTTCCGTTCTTGCCCGCGAGCTACCTGCTGAACAGCGCAGAGGGAACGGCCGAAAACCCGGGTGAAGCAGCGAGCCCGAACTAGGGAAACTAACAGCATCGCGGCGGCCAACAACGGCAAAAGGATGAATTCCAGGGCGCGCGCCGGAACCAGGCCCCGGCGGAGGCCGGATGCGAGTTGGGACCGACCAAGGGTAGACCAGCGGTAGGGGGCGAATTTAGCGGGACGTACCACTTGAGGTAAACGGAGGGAGCGTGGATAGGTTGAGTCGTGGTTATGACTAGCTGCTAAGAGGAGAGAGGAGTGACGTTGGAGATGGGCGTCTTACGCGCGGAGTTGGTCCTTGAGCGGCGGGTCACTTCTGTATGGAAAGGCGTGGGTTTTTTTCCCCCTGAAAAGGGAGGGAAAGTCGCCTGCGAAAAGCAACGAAGGAAGCCTCTGCTTTAAACAGGATGGCGTTCAAATTCAAATTTATTGGTCACATACACAGTCATACCTGGTACGATATGCAGTGAAATGCTTACTTGTTGTTGTGAAACAAGCCACTTTTTACACGGATAATAACCGAAAAGGAGCAACACATTTTAATCTAAACCTCCGATCTTATGGTGTGTGTGTGTGTGGGGGGGGGGGTGTCCTACATAGGTGCCTGTGGGGAGCGAATATGATGAGGAAATCTGCGCTGTGGCTGCTTCACCACGCAAAACTCCAGCCCTCAAGCGGGCAGCATAGAGTGTGCTGATCACTGTTGCGCCTGAGCCCTGAGGCTGATGAGACGGGCTGTCATTAGCATTTTGATTGACATTTCCTTTCCTTTCCCACTGATCATCACAAACAGCCAACTGTTCTTAAGGTGGAGTAGGCGGAGGATCGGTGTGTCTAGGTGATTGCTCCGAATAGGTTGTGTTGTTGCTTGGCTGTGAAAGGACACCACAGTGTGTCCAGAAATAGTCTGGCTGACACCTGCAGAGGAAATTGGGCACAAGAAAGTTAAAGCAGTTAGTTAAAGCACAACCATGCCGGCTGTAAATCCCACAAAAAGGAATTAGAATAGTATTGGTTGTGGCTGACATTTTAACTTTTTCAACCCCCACTGATGCCCCTGATGATGCTGGCAGCAAGTGACCATAACTAGTATTAGAAATAACCAAAACGGCATCCATCCCACCCCCCAGTAACATAAACAGTATAAAATAGAACCATGGAAAACCCTGTGTGGCAGAAGCAGGAGAAAATCTGCAATGCATTCATTGTGGACATAATCAGCAAGACAGAAATAGTTGTGTATTTGGAATAGTAGCCAAAGCCAGTGAAACAGTTTATTTGTAACAATACAGTGGTACCTCTACTTACAAAGAGCTCTACTTACAAAATTTTCGACTTAACAAATTTTTTTTCGAGAAAAAAATAGTCTCTACTTACAAATTATGTTCCAAGATACAAAAGGCCATCAGCTTGGGC
>JAEANM010026722.1:0-10680 GCA_017656035.1 Myanophis thanlyinensis | reverse complement strand
GAGCCCCCAAAATCACCCGTGCGGCTGCACTCTGCACCAACTGCAGCCTCCAGATGCTCTTCAAGGGGAGCCCCATGAAGAGAGCATTGCTGTAGTCTAGGTGGGAGATAATGAGGGCAGAAGTGACTGTGCAAAGAGCGCCCTGATTCAGAAATGGCCACAACTGGAAGATCCTTTGGACCTGATAAAATGCCCCCCTGGAGACAACTGCGATCTGATCTTCTAATGACAGCCGTACATACAGGAGGACACTCAGATTGCGAGCCCCTTCCATGGGGGTCAAGATCTCTCCCCCCCATGGCCAACGATGGAACACATCTTCTCATGTTTGTATGATTATATAATATGTATGATTATACAATGTGGCATGGCATGGCATGACAGAGCATCACATGGCAAAACAACTCTTGCTTGAATGAAAGGCTTTCACATTTAAATTTGTTTTATTGTGATGCAAATTGCAGGCACAGGGGTTCCCATCCAGATTGGGAACACAGCAGTGAACAGAGGGCAAAGCCCTCCCTCCTCAAATTCTTCTCTAGGATCTTATTCCAACTCAGGACTTCATGTTGTTGATTTGCTGTTTCTGCAAAAGAGATAACTTAAAATGCAATTGAAGCCTGAGCACCCATGACCCAAAACAGAGAGGAATCTCAAACAATTGCATTTTTTATTTATCTATCAAATTTATATAACTGCTACCTCACCAGAGTGTGAGGGTGGTGGTGGATACCAATAAAACCACAATATGAAAGCAAACAATAATTATAAAATATAGACAATCATTAGGAATCAAAAATATTTTAAAAATTACAGGAATCACACACAAGAGGGCAGCCACCTTAAAATGTTACCTGTTCCCCGGTACTCACAAGCCTGGTGATCTAAACAGGCCTTGAGGGGTTTCCTGAACTTTAATAGGGATGGAGCTAACCTAACTTAACTAATATTGCTAGACAAATTTGAAAGTTAGAGAAAACTGTCTGTCAGAGAAAGTTGTCTGATGCTACTGACCATCTTTTGGAATTCCTAGTGAGCTTCAAAGAAATTTCAAAGGCTCCCTAAAACACAGCTTGGAGACCTTGGCTTTAGAGTAATGATATTTGCTAATTACAATTTAGTCAAAGCTATAACCATTTGTCTGAAATGGTATAAGGTTTCCTGCCTAAGTAGGGAGTTGGATTAGAAGACTTTCAAGGTCCCTTCCAACTGTTATTCTGTTTCCTTCCTTCCTTCCTTCCTTCTATAAACAATCCAGATATACAACAGTAGATTACTTTGACCTTATCTTTTGTATAAATAGATAAATTTAAATATTTTACCCAAGCTTTGTAGTTTATTAGTTTTCTTTTTTCCTTATTTTTTTTTATCTGTTCAGCGTTTACCTATAATTAAAATTCTCTGGGGCTAAATTTAACTTAAAAAAAAAAAAGTCAAAGTCATTTGAGTTGGACTCAACACTTGATAACTTCATAAACATGCAGGCATAGTTTATTGGCAACAATATAGTAGTTTTTCCAACTCAATTCTTTACCTTTTTAAATATAAATTTCCAGCCATTAGCCACTGCTTTGATATTCCTTCTAGAAATCCCACCCAAATCCTCACCAGCCCCAGCTCTGCTGACCTTCCAAGCGTGGATAAGACTAGCCAGATACTGCCACCTGATGAGACATTTAAAGAAACACATATTAAGAAATAATAAACTATGCTGCACCTGGCATTTCACCAACTGTTCCTAACAGCAGGATTGGTTGAATGGTTTCTCATATATTTGATATACACAACATCCACAGCTGTATCTCAAGCTTCTTAATGGCAAGGAAGTGGAGTCACACAGTAGTGAAACACTAGGAGAATATTTATTTGAATTGATATTTATCTCACATTTCCTCCAGGAGCTCAAGGAAGCTTGCATGAGATTTCCCTTAATTTTATCCTAATAACATCCTAAGGAAGCAAAGCTAGTTCATAGTAACTCATTGCATTTCCATGGCATAGGTTGGATTTTAACTTGATCTCCCCTATTCTTGCCCTCTCCTTATACAGTGTCTTTCCTTGCCTACCCATACTGCCCAGAAAAAAAAGGGGGGGAAGGGAGAGGAGAAAAAGAAAAGAGAGAATAGAAAAGTAGGAAATGCTGAGGACTGAATCCTGCACAATCAAAATATGTGCTCTATCATTGAGCTACTTGTTATAAGAGTCTTTATCCATGCTGCATGGCTGTGATTCTAACTCCAGCTCAGTAGATTGTCCATTTACATCTATGAGAAAATTTAAAACATCCAGAAGTACAGCAGCAGGCTGCAATGTTTTTACATATTGTCAACGTAAACTTGACAAAATGAAAGCAAAATAAATTCAGTAGATTAACATGATAAAATTCTCTCCTAATACTGCCACTGCAATCTTTTCCTTTTTTGGTATTAGAAGGTATGTATTGTTATCATTTTTGTATGTCCCTTTGAGTCAGTGTTGACTCCTGGCAACGTCTTGGACTACACACAAACACGACATAGACACATACACATAGAAACATAGACTGCAAACTATAAACGTATCATTTCAAATAAAAAATTGGCTTGATAATTTAATGCAATGGAAGTTTGCTTTAACAGATAAATTTTTAAACTAAACAGAAGAAAGCAGTTTTTTCCCCTGTGGGGCTGTTGACGTATTTTTGTCCTTAATGTGCTGCTCAGCATAGTAGTGGGAGTTAATAGGTAACTCAGAGCCATCCCTTCTAGTACTAATTATCAATACAAGGAAGGAAATAACTAATTTAAGATAGTGAATTTGTCTTGCCAAACTAGATTACTTGTAGAAAAAAGATGTTTCAGACTATATACATACTACACACCCACCCACACACTCATACATATATACTCAGAATCACATACATATACATGTATTCAATCAGAGTAGAACTGGAAGGGACCTTGGAGGTCTTCTAGTCTAACCCTTTACTCAAGCAGGAAACTCTATACTATTTCAGACAGGTGGCTGTCCAATCTTTAAAAAAGAAACAAGCTGTTCCACCGGTTAATTGTTCTCAGGAAATTTCTCCTTAATGCTTCTCTCCTTGATTAGTTTCCATCCATTGTTTCTTGTCCTGCCCTCTGGTGCTTTGGAAAATAGGTTGACCCCCTCTTCTTTGTGGCAGCCCCTCAAATATTGGTATACTGCTATCATGTCACCCTAGTCCTTCTTTTCTCTAGACTGGCCATATCCAATTCCTGTGACAATTGTGCATGTTTTGTCTCCAGGCCTTTAATCATCTCAGTTGCTCTTCTTTGCACTTTTGCCAAAATCTCAACATCTTTTTTGTAATGTGTTGATCAAAACTGGATATAATATTACAGGTGTGCTCTTACTAAGGATTTATAAATCGGTACTGATACGTTACGCTATTTTGATTCTACTTTTGTCTTTATGCAATGAAGGATTGAATTAGCAATTTTGGCTGCTGACGCATACTTCTGTCTCATGTTTAAGTGATATGTACCAATATATACACATATATGCACATGCACAAGTATATAAATGATGTACTGCTTTACTTTTCTGCTTTTATAAAGGATGATAAAGTTAGCAGGTGTGAACAATTGTAGGTCTTCCTATTAAGTTTGTGGCAGAGAAAACTTGAAGCCTTCTGCTAGAAGACAGATGACTGAAGCACCATTTAAAATTTAGAGTAGATTAAGTGGGATTATTTGCTGAATAGACCATTTTTAGGATTTCTTAAACTGAGGCTGCGAATATTTGGAAAATGTATTCTTTTCCATGACAACATATCTGAATGAATATAACATTTTTTAAAAAGCTGTTTGAGGTGATTGTCCTTAATGTTTCTTGTTATAATAAACTCCTAAACTGAAGTATGTATTATGTGAAATAATTAATTTTATGTCTTCTGAATCATCAAATAATTAATTTTTTTGTATTGATCCTGGAAATTTCAAAAGATGGGAAAAACATTTCCATATCTACTTTAATAGCAGCCATAATTTTATTTCACTTTGTCATCCCTGTCTTGCACGTCATATATATTGTAATCATTTCTGATTGGAGGACCCATCCAGGTTCTTGATAATTTGGTTTTTCTCTATACCTATTACAGACTTTTGATTTATGATCTGATGATGAGACCCAGGCATAATATTTAAAGTATATTTGCACTATACATTTATATAAAGACTAGCCAATTTAAAATAAATATATTTTTGAATTGTCTCTTTTTTTCAGCAACTTTACATTAGGATCAGTATTGTTTCTATCAATTCACTTCCCAGGTGTTCACATTTCATTATTTCATATGTGAAACCAAGGATATACGTACATCCACCAATAATCTTCTATTTGTTCTTAAAAGGCAGTGAGAACAGCAAATAATTATTCTGTTTTGTTTTGTTCTATTCTGTCACATCTCTATAGATCTGTTGCACTATCTCTATTGTATCATAAAGCATTTCATAGCTTTATCAGGAAATAAAAAGCTATGGCTGGGAAGCATCAGATACTGAAACAATATCTGGAACTCACACCATGAGTTTTGGATAGGTAAAGATATTTGTTTGCAAAGCCCTTGCGATATATGGACAGTAGTATTTTTATACTCTGCCAAATGCAAGCCAGATTGGAGAGCAAGCATGAATGTCTGAATCAATTGCCTCCTGGTTCTTGATTTAGCAATTATAGGCAATACAGGGACAGAACTCTTTCTCCACTCTTGGTTTTCCTCTGTTGGAGCAGGAAGAATGAATGTTGTGCTGAAGTTGTAATTATGAGAGGCTTTCAAATAGAAATGACAGTTGGCCTATAAATATGTTATTACAGTTCATTGTGGTATTACTCATCAAATATTGACCATAATTAAAAAGTCATTTTTATTTGTTTTGGAAAGGATAAATATTTCATCACTTTTTGATGTGACCCACTCATCAGTAAGAATATTTCAGTCAAAATAACCAAATCATATTCCAGTTACAGAGCCTGCTCCCTAGTTGTATAATGCAATACAAAGGACAAAGCCAACACAATCGAAGAGCGAGAGCAGTGCTGTCGCTTTACATTTGTCTTGCTTCCAATTGCTTTTGAACAAGCCTAACTCTAAAGATTTGAGAGGTGGGGGAGATGCATTTTGCCACTGTGAACCCAAAAAGTTGAAGAGCAGCTATGGTGGAATGGTCACCTACAGCCTGGATTTGAAAAACTGCATTGGAGAGGCCACTCTCCAAGGGAATGAAATGAAATGAAATGAAATTACTACCAGGGCTAGCTTATAGCTTCAAAATGCCTTTTACAAAGTACATCTTTTGGGTCTGCTTTCCTACATCAGAATATCCCTAAGAATTCATTTGTTATTGACAATAAAACTTTACTAAACAATGGTTAATTTTTTTCCAACAAAGAAGAAAACAGATTATCTCTACAATTTCTTTCAACAAACTGTATGTCTCTGGAATTTTATCAAAAAATACACCAAACAATCTACTGTAGCACAATTAACACAAACTATGAAAAAGAGAACACTACCATACATCAAAAACATCTCAGAAACAACCAACAGACTATTACAAGCACAGGGCATCACCATAGCATACAAACTGACTAATGGTCTCCACATTTTAAGCAAACCCAAAGACTCAGTAGCCCAAGAAGGAAAATCAGAAGTCATCTATAATATATACCATAGGGACTATAAGAACCTCTATGTAGGACAGACAGGCAGAAAAAGCAGAACATATCCATGAATACAAAGAAGCAGTCGTTAGTATTCTGAGGATGAAAACTCCTTAATCCCACAACACACAGACAGACAGTTTCAATTGGGAAACCAGTAGCATCTTAGACCAAGCCAAATCCAAAAATTTCTAGGGAATTTCTAGAAGCTTGACACTCATATATATATCAGTTATCAATAAACACATAGAGATAAACCACATTTACCGACCATTAGACAAAGACAATGACAAAGTTAAGAAGGAAATAAAAAAACCAGAACACATCTTCTCCAGGAGCCAACACTGAGATAGGCAGGGTTTCATACAGACAATCAGGTGGAAAACAATATCCTAATGAAGGAGCTACCACAGAAAAAGTTGCACCACCAACCATCCTGGCAGGGAAAGCTAATGTACATTAACAGGGAGACAATCTGTGTTATTATGGTTTGTTTAAGTAGTGCTCTTGATGTTTTGAGATTGCCCCCAAGGATCCTATATCTATTGGTACTATTTCTGCTTTCTTTTGCCACAGTCATTCTAGTTCTATTTGCACATCTTTATATTTTGTGATTTTCCCCAGTTTCTTCTCTTTTATTCTGCTGTCTTCAGGTACTTCAATGTCCACTATCCAGACTGTAAACTCCTTTGAAGAATCTATACTTCTTCCCCAACACTTTCTGCATACTGTATGTTTATGGAAATTCTAAGTCATCCAGGTCATGGTGTCCCAAAAGTGTTTTTTTTAAGAGTCAACTGAACTTACTTTGAAAAGCTTCTTGGATGAGCAGTGAAACATCTTCAAAGAAAAACCAGAAAGTCCAGTTGCCTCTTTAAAAAAGCACCTTTGGGATTTCCTGCATAAATATTGGAACAAATAAGTAAAATTGCTGCCTGTATCTATCAACACTCTGGATTTTTTTCCAAGTTACCGATCGGTTCTATCTGGACTTATTTTGATTAGTGTTTATTCTCTTCATGGATGCACTGCAAATCAGTTTTTCAAATTTTCAGCAGAATTGACAATGGGATTAAAATATAAACCATATTTTAGGCTTAGGTTTAGACTTTAGAATGGGTTGGCCAATTAAAGAAAATATATTTGCTTATAGTGTAAATGTGTAGACATGCTAAAATGAAATCATTTTCTTCCACAGAAAATACTCAATATTGTGTGCGGTCACAGTTTTCTGTTTCTCAATGCATTTAATTTTTGTAAATTGATAACAAATATTTTCTTTAACCTTCTTAACCTATTATATAATATATCTTGACAAGTTTGTTTGCCTGTACTCAGGCTTTCTCAACTGTATCAAAACTTCCAAATCCTTTGAATCAAAGACTTAGAAATATTCCCATAAAATACCTTTTGATATGTTCCACAATGATATAAGAAACAAGCTGTAAATGCTGGTTGGAAAGCCGTCCAGTGTATTACAATAAATTTGCTTTTTTTTAGATGAACAATTGAAAAACTGGAGATGGCTGAATAAGAAAACTGATACCATTGCTTATCTGTCTAAAAGGTAGTGTTGTTAGCAAACCCAGTAATTGAAAAAAAAAATGGATAGTGCTGATATTTGAACTTTTTTCTACAACCTTTGAAGTGTAAGTCTTTTGGAAAATAAATTGCTTTTTTTGTAATAAGAACAATGTCAGATCTCATATTTAGGAACTATGAACTTAAATTCATTTCCAGTCAAAGAAACCCATGTTATCTTGTTGGTAAAAAAAAAACAAAAACCCAAAAACAATGCAAAATGAATTAAGTTTAACCTTGGAGAGATGATATCATAATATGAATATCTGGAGGCTGATCTTTATTAATCACTGAACAAATATTGCCAAATAGGACAGGCAAACTTCAGTGATGTTTGATCTAGGATAAGACAACAACAGTCTTGCCTCCAGAGAGTAACTATGGGACTTTGGAGAATTAGATGATTCTTTTTTCAAGGACAGACAACTAAAGTTAGCATTGAGTTCTTACTCAGTTTAAACATATCTTAATATATAATAAGTAAAATTTTCCTTTTTATTTAGAGACGCTAAAATGCAGTTCTCTGTCGGCTATTATCTGCTGGCCAATCTAAAACTGTACAGTGTAAGGGAGGATAAGGTGCACTAGTTCTGGTATACTTATGAACAGTAATATTGAAGAGAGGGAAGGGCTAGTCATTAAATTTTAAAAATGAATGCAATTGTTCTCAAATAAATCATGATTAATTTGTTTCTGGGATAAAATGATGCATAAAATATAATGGATGCATCTACAGGCAGATGAAGAATCAATGACTCGGGAATAAAAAATGCTGAGAATGGGATGTTACATAAATCATAAATTAGAGGTCTCTACTATTACCACCACTATAATTTGGCTCTCTCTTTGGAAATTTAAAATATAAACCTAGCTCTCCTTTCTGCCAAGTTTCCTGGAAATGGTATTGTACATTTAAAAGGCAAGGTCAAGGTGATAATTTCATTGGGAAATCAAAATCTGCTGAAGCTTTCTAACTTCCTCTTTTCAGAAGAGAGCTGGCTTATTTATGACATGAATCATTTTAGGTCATTTTAAAGGATTGGTCCATTTCTCCCTCTCTTTTTATAATACTTCATAAAATTGTGCTATAAATGATATTGACATCATACAGCCACCCTACATTGTTTTGAAACTGATTAGTTTAGCAACTTACCATCAAGTAACTGAAGTGGTTAGTTAGTCTATTTGTGAAAAAAATGAAGAAAAATTATTTGACTTTGGTCAAGAATGTAAAATGTGCTTGTAATATGTCATATTGCTCTGGACAAATACACTCTTAGGTATTTGAGGAAGAGGTGCTGTGATATGGGCTGATACATGAAGAAACTCATCGCAATCAGAGGAGCAAACCAACTGCTGATAAAGATCACCACATGTCAGGGATGGGGATAGGGAAAATGAGATAAGGGAAGGGAGAGGAGAAAGAGGAGGTATTCTGCAGTTCTAGATCTCAGAAATAGCTTTGAGATCTTTGCAGAAGAAAAAGAAAGATTGTGGGACAGAAGATAGTATGATTGATCCCTGAAAGGCAGAAGAGATGCAACTGTGGTATGGCTCATGAAGCTTGCTTCCTGCCAGGAGCAGAGTTTAGTGATGTAACAAAACAGTCTTGAGGATTCATTAACTTCATTGACAATGCTCTTCCTGCTAATCAACATGTGAGTAGGCCAGTCCTTCCTGGCAGTAAGTGTTTAATAAGTTTTTCAGAAGCTTGCCAATATGTCCCCAAAAGTTAGGACACCCCAAAGCTAATATCCATCACTGAAACTTGTGCAGGTGAAATAGACTCTAGAATACTGAAAGATTTTCTTGATGGCCTTGGAAAAGAGGTGAAAGGTTAACAAACTGCAAGAGAGTAGTTACTGTCTTTATCCTAAAAAAAAAAATAGAAAAGGGAGAATCCAAGGAACTACAGACAAATATGGCATATTGTAAGCACTTAGTAGTCAACATGGCTTGTCAGGAACAAGTCTTGTCAGATGAATTTTATCTCATGTTCTTTTTAATTTAGTAAGTTCCAGGAGGCAGTTGAGTGGATAATTTAACAACCTCTAGATCGGGTTCTGGTTATGAGTGCCACATGAGGATTAGTAGTGAGGGCAGCCCCAACAAAGCCTGTTTATACAAGGATATGAGTGATTCTAGTGAGTCAAAAGTGAAGTAAATGGTGTAACATGATATATCATGACATATAAGGAAACTTCACTGCAAAACATAGCTGCTAATGAAACATAAGTTTAAAAGTGTCATTTTAGTTTGGCCTCCCAGTTGGCAGTTTTTTCATTACCCACAGTGCCAATGTTTCATTTTATTACTGGGTTGATATCTAATTTTTTCAATGTGATATCTGGAATGAATAGGACGGGGTATCAAACTCAAGGCCTGCAGGCTGAATCTGGCCCATGGGGTGCTTAGATCTGGCCTGAGGGGCTACCTTGGAAACAGCAAAGGACCAGCTTGTGGTGCATCTGCCAGCAAAAATGGAGCTTGGGAGGGCCGCGCTCAGCCCTTCCAAGCTCCATTTTTGACTGCGATGGCCTTCTGCAACCCTCTGCCAGTGAAAAAGGAGCTTGGCCCTCCCGAGCTTCGTTTTCCTTGGCAGAGCACTACAGGTGCCCCCCACATGAGTGATGTTGAGTTGGACATGCTTACCCTGCTCATGCTCCCCCAGCCCCCCCAAGGTCAAATACAGCCCTGATGCAGTCCTCAATGAAATTGAGTTTGACACCCCTGGTCTATGAAACCCTTTCTACTAAGTACTGCATGTGTTTCCCTTTTCTTCTTCTTTCTCTCTTCTTAGTTAGCAGAAAGGTCTTTCTTTCCTCCCCCCTTTTTTCCCCCTCCTGTGCTTTTCTTTTTCTTCTCTCCCCTTTCCTGGTAGAGTCCTTCTTCCCTAAGTAGCAAGATCCAGCCTTTTTCCTCAACAAGTTCTTCCTTCCTGGCCTTAGGAAGTCCATTCATCTCTTCTCAAGCTTCATCTCCATGTGATTCCTTCCTAGAGAGCCTGAGAAAAAACATCCATCTTAGATTGTAAGAGTGGCTGGAGGAAAGATTGTGTGGGATTACTGAACAGACAGGAGGCTGACTGGGTTAGGCCGTGATGAATCACCAAGCTGTCCTTTGGCCTGGAGAGTTTTCTATGTTGGCTACCCTAAAGCATCAACATACAATACTCATGCCAAATTATGAATTGTGTTGAAGAAAACATATTCGTATATTCTAGTTATTCTCCAACATATCTTGCAAATATTGAGAAATTTCCCGATATTTCTTGTAAATACTAATAAAGTACTCCATACATATTTATTCAGATGTGCTTCTCATTTTCATGATGTACTTCATCAGATTCATGAGAATGTTAGTTGTAAAATCAGTCCTGACTGCATAATTGCTTCCTGGATAACTTATACTATTTAT
>JAEANM010026721.1:0-10680 GCA_017656035.1 Myanophis thanlyinensis | reverse complement strand
GGAACAAACTATGTTTCCTGGTCTATGAAGTGCAGTCTACTCCTGCATAGGGAAGGATTATGGGATGCTGTACAGAAACCACCAGATGTAACTTCTTGGGATCCAAACAATGATGACAATGCCAAGAAGATAGCAGAGTTTCAAAGAAGCAATGAACGAGCATTGTGCATAATTGGTCTAACACTAAGCGACCAGCAGCTTGTACATATTTGTGGTGAAAATTCTGCAGTAGGTGTTCGGACAATTTGAAAAGGATTTATGTACAGTACATGACACTGTTGGTGCACACATAAATATTACAAGGAAACTGTTTAGGGCACGACTTCTGAAAGGTGGAGATATGTTAGCTCATTATGAAAGGAGTTTTCCAGGAGCTACATGAAAAAGAACTGATTTTTTCAGAGCTATATCAAGTTTACATCATTCTTCACTGGATGAAAGCTATAATGATTTTGTGTCTTCCCTTGAAGTGCTAATCAGAAATGAGCTAACATTTACTGAAATAACTGCAAGATTGTTGGAAGAGTCAAGAAGAAAGAGACCAATTGAGAGAGAAACCACCGCAACATGAAGAATCATCTTCAACTGCATATACTATTAGAAATGTTTTTCTTGTGAGGCTAAGGGACATCTAGGTAGATTCCGTAAAAAGGGAAAACAACAGAATAATAGTAAGGCTAAAAAATGATAGTTTGGTAATGTCTACTTTAGTTAAGTCTACCAATGCACATGTAAACCATGATTTGTGGGTAGTTGATAGTGGAGCATCACAGTGCATTACTAGAAATAGGAAATTTTTTGTTAAAATGTCCACAAGCAAGCAACATTTGTCTTTGGCAAATGGCTGGAAGGTGAAAGCATCTGGTGAAGGTACTGCATTTTGTTCATTTATAAAAGAACATTTGGATATGTTATATGTACCTAAACTACTGTATAATTTATTATCTGTAAGGGCTCTAGTCAATATTGGTTATGTAGTCACCTTTAGGGGAGATAACTGCATAATTGAAAAATAAGGTAAAAGGATTATTACTACTTTAAATAATGGTTTATGCATATTACCTGATGCCCAGATGGCTAACTCAGTCTGTGGTAATGTGAGACCACATGATGATTGTATACATTTGCTACACAGAAGAATGGGGCATATAAATTTTAAAATGCTGCAACAAATGGTGAAGTTATCAGAGGGAGTAAAGTTAAAACCTTGCAATAAGTATTTAAACTGCAATGTTTGCAATCAAGAAAAGACCAAGGTTACACCAGCCAACAGGATTAATCGTTTCAAAACAAAAGAACCTTTAGAAGTTGTGTTTGCAGACATTATTGAACCTAAAAACCCAATTTTGGAGATGCCTGCTATATATTAAGTATCAGGGACCATTATTCCAGATGTGGTTTCTGTTACCTAATGGAATCTAAGACATAAACATTCCAAAAAATTTTCAATTGGCTGAGGTTTGCGTAGAGAAAGATGAAAGCCAAGGTTATCACTGTTGTGACTGCTAATGGGACTGAGTTCACAAATTACAAATTACAAACCATGTAACCATCAGCTGGAATACAGCATAAGCTGTCTGCTCCTTATCGACCACGGCACAATGCGTTTGTATAAACAAGGGGCAAAACTTACAGGCCATGGCTAGAATGATAGCTGATTCAGGGTTGCCTGAATCATTGTGGGATGAGGCTGTAATGTGTAGCAATCATATTTTAAATAATGTGGTGAATTCAACAACAGGTGAACTGCCATTCACTCTGTGGCATGGAAGAAAACCGAATTAAGACTACTTGGACACATTTGGGACACCAGCATGGGTGCACATTCCCTCACAAGTAAGAAGCAAAGGGCAACATAGAACTAGTCAGCTATATTTTGTAGGATATAATGCTAACCATAGGTCATATAGGTTTTGGGATAAAGGCACGGCAAATGTTTACTCTAGCGCCAGTGCAAAATTTATGGAACATATTTGGTGGAGTAAATTAGATTCAAAAAATGATATAATCATTGACACCCAAGTCCCTAATAAAGAAGGGATAGTAAACCCTGCAGTAGAAATTAAAGAGGAAGAGCAGATGCTTGAAGATGTAGAGAAACAGGAAGATTTAAAGGAACAAGCGAGTCCTCGGTTAAGCCCTGTAATAACTAGAGGTTCTAGCAGAGTGTCACGGCTGCCTGAAAGATATCAGGCTACTATTGCATGTAATGTAAACAAAGTTCCTGCTATGTATAATGAAATTAGTCTGTATCCAAATGAAGATAAGATAGCCTGGGATGCAGGGATAAATAAGGAACTGAAATCCTTAAAGAATTTAGATGTTTATGAGAACATAAAGTTTCCCCCAGGTAAACATGCTATAGGAAGTAAATGGATCTTTAAGAACAAAACAAGTATAGATGAGACTGTAACACATAAAGTCTGATTAGTTGCTCAAGGATTTGATCAATCTGCCAGTGACTACGATGAAGTATTTGCACCCAGTTTAAAAGCCACAAGTTTGCGTGCAGCACTAGTTTGGGCAGCTAGACATGATTATAGGATAAACCACTTAGACGTAGAAACGTCTTATCTGCATACACCATTACAACACACTGTTTACCTAAAGAATCCTTTAGGAATAGCAACAGATAATCAGACTGATTGCTGGAGGTTAAAGAAAAGCCTTTATGGCTTGAAGCAGTCAGGATATAAGTGGAACCAATGTATTGTAAAGCAACTAACGAAAATGGGATTTAAAGCTGGTATTGCTGATCCTTGTCTGTTTAGGAAAGAAAGTGATGGTGTTATATCATTATTACTACTTTTTACAGATGATATAGCTTTAATAACAAAAACTGAAAGAGAGGCTAATGATATCATTGAAATGTTAAAAACACAGTTCAAAATAAAAAATCTCAGAGAGATAAAGCAGTATTTAGGTCTAAAAATTGACAAGACTAGAAAAGGCTATAAAATCTCACAGACTGAGAAAATTAACAAATTACTGAAAACATACAAAATGGATCTGTGTAAGCTGGCAAAAACTCCAATGGGCCAAGAGTTCATCAAAAGTGATGAAAAAAGCCCAATATTTAATAAGAATATTTATCAATTTCTCATTGGCAGTTTATCATATCTAAGTAACTGGTCAAGGCCGGATATATCATACTGTATGAATCAGTTGACAAGATATAATAGTGAACCTACTGAGAGGCATTGGCAAGCAGCAAAACATATATTAAGGTATCTAAAGCATATGATGCATTATTCATTGTATCTAGAACCCAAAGATGAGTTAAGATTACATGCATATGCAAATGCCAGTTTTGCAGTAGATGTTACTACTCGAAAGTCAACATCTGGTATTTGTGTATTTTTAGGGAAAGTATTGATAGGATGGAGATCAGTTCACCAGAAACATTTGAGTTTGTCTTCGATAGAGGCTGAATTTTCTTGTTTATCATTGCTTTGTACAGATTTGGTTATTTATAAATAACTCCTATTAGATATGGGAATAAAGATACAAGAGCCTATTACTATTTATGAAGACAACCAGTCAGCAATTCAAATGGCATCAAATATTGCTGTTAAAACCAGGTCAAAGCATACAGACCTAAGATATCTGAATGTTAGGCAATGTGTTAGAAGTAAAATGATTGTTTTAGAGTATTGTATGTCTGAAAACAATATAGCAGACCATTTTACAAAATCACAAGGCACTGTAAAGCATAAAATGTGTTGTGAGGAATAGACTCAAACTGTAAGATTGTATATATTGTCTACCCAAAGGGGAGTATGTTAGGAATGTAAAAATAACAGTTGAGTTGACAATATATTAACCAGGATTGTTACTTTAACTTTAAGTACTGTAACTTTAAGAAAGTGTGATTAGCTACTGCTTCCTCAAGCGGTCATAAAGATGGAGCCAGAATCACTGGAAAATGCTGATTACTGGTTGCAGGGTGTTGTTAGTTGTTGGAGAGCCTTGTATTAACCAGCATGGATTTTCTGTAAGTTTTGCTACTGTTTGCAAACTGTGTACCGAACTGTATATTTGTTACTGGACATTGATTATTGGATTATCCCTGAACTGTTTGATGACTGACTGACTTGACTGTGTATGAATTTGGATTGATTGATGGACTTTGAAAAACCTCCATTTCCAAGGAAGTAAAAACCTATCTTTCTACTCAGTGTCTCTGTATTTTGGTTTGTGTATTTTACCACACCACTCCCACAATGCTTCTCTGCACACTTGTTTTCCTAACAGGGGACTATCCTTAACAACTACTGATTGACTTTTCTTGTGTTACAGGAAAATGCCTTTTGTTGAAGGGGGATAGCCTGTCAAGCCTAAAAGGACATTTTGGACTGGAGATTTTTTCTGCTGCACAATATTAGACATTGCTTCGCATATTATATGGGGCCTTTTAGCTTTGACACATTTTTTTTATTTCTGCAAGGTCACCGGGTTGGAGGAATGGGGGTTGATGAAACCGACTCAGAGTTCTTATCTAGTTTACATTCTTTTAGTATAGTTCTCATGGGAAATTTTCTTTGGGCTGTGAACACCTGCTAGGGGAAGTCCTGGATGGAACATTGGGAGTTTCTTTGAAGGGGTTGATGAGAAATTAACATGTGATAATTAGTGGGGTGGAATGTTCAGTTTTATTTGGGTAGAGAAAGCCTGGGAATTTTAGATTCAGGATTTCTCCAGACTGTACCAGAACAATGTTGTCAATAAAATCTTATTCTATGGACTTTCATTTCTTTGGAATTCTGATTGCGTTGCTGACAATGTGTGGAACCCTGACAATCTTTCTTATTCCCACATTTAAATCTCCGGTAGTCATATCGTAGACACATGTAACATATTCTTGTCAAAAAATTTCCAGGATTTTAGAAATGTGTTGTACCTTTCTTGTGTAAGCAGGTGGCACTCTCAATTTAGCTTAAATGTTCCAGTTTTTAATTGGAAAATAGTTCAAAATGCAAAAACAAAGTTAGTTTTTAGGTAAATAGTTCCAGCATTTTAAAATGCCTCTGCAAGACAACATCTGCCTAAGTTCAAGTCCAATTTTCTGTATTTTTTTTTTAATTGCATTTCTCCCCTTGATTATTTCCTTTAAGTTCTGGAATTTTCCTCAAAAGTGCTTAATCGTTGCTTTTACAAATCATTGTGAGCCTCTCTTTTCCTGGAGTTTTGCTTTTGTGATTGGGTTTTAAATAAAAAGGAATCCTCTCACCCAGTTCCAGACATTGTTCACCAACTCCACTCCAGCACATTCTTAGCTGTTCCTCAGCTGTCCCAGCTTCATGGTGGCCATCTTTAGACTGCCTCTTTTCTTTGTTGTGGCTGAGAGGCAAAGAAAGCCCGAGATCCAGCAGGAGGGTTGTGACCCTCCACGACCTCTCAGGGCACTTTTCTTTACTTCGCTGCCCCTACAGGCCAGGTTTGGTTGCTTTCTGAGCCCACCAACGAGAACTCAGCACGGGAATATGAGATCCGCCCCTTGTGTTTGATCTCACCACAATGTCAACCAGGAGTCCAGAATCTAGATTACTAATGGGTTAGTTTCTCTAACACTCATATTTTTATTCAACATTTATATGATGATACCTCTTTTTCTAGAGTTATTCCAGTTTTCCTTCCATTTTTTCTTCCACCTAAAACAAGTGATGAATGTTTTTTTCTGCTGTAGTTCTCACAAGACATGCTGCTTGTCAAATGCAACAAGCACTGACTGCAGATTCTTGCCATAATCAACTACTCCTCTATTATGATTCTTGACACATCCATTTGTATATCCATATAAGTTGTCTTAACATTCTCCCCAAACTCTTGACATCCATTGAGCCTAAACTTTGAAATTTCCCAGAAAAGACAGTACTCTAAGCACTTTCAGGCCTTTATGAACATAACTTTCATTGTCACTTTTCCTGTGTATGCAGTGACACACATTAAAAATTAAATTCTGATGCCCACTCTCAAAAGTATACACATGCCACATGCACACACACTCTCTCTCCAATCTTCTCAAGAAAGCAGAACTCTTGAAACTGCAGTTGTTCCAAAAGGAACTTTTATTGAAAGGTTTGTGATAATATAGGATCTAGGAAAGTACTGAAACTTAAAACCAGCTATTTAAAGTAATGCTAATCAAACTCCTCCCACACTATATCCTTGCAGGAAAACAAACTTTGTATAGATATTAACACAGTAATACAGGACACAGAAACAGAAACTACATATAGAGATTAGCACAATAATGCAGGAAACTGAAACAGAAATACTGTCTTGGTATTTCTGAAGAGCAGATTTATCAAACCTCATGATTGTTTCTTTAGAATCTTTTATGAGATATTCCTTTCAGGCATTGTTTGAGGTTTTATTTCATACACCTGTGACCTGTGCAGATTCTATGGCTACCTAAACTTAAAAATAATTATTTTCCCTTTCTTTTTTTCCTGCTTAAGTCTGATTATAATGATACCTTGGGTTAAGTAGGAGAGTTAGTTTTCCTAGACACATGCATCCAAAGACCAGAGAGATGACACTAGGAAATTTATTTCACTTTAGTTATTCTTTTTCTTTCTTCAATAAGGATCAAGTGGTATGAGGCCCTCACATGCTTTGTTTGACAAGTTTGAGGTGCATGATGACAGGTAAAAGTATTCCTTTGGAAATAGATGGTAGCAGCAGTAACTACCGAAGACATAGAAGAAGCCAGAAAGCCAAGGCCAGAATATAATCAACCAAGAGGCCAACAAAAGATAAAGGCAGAGATCCTCTCCCATCCTATGCATTCACCTCTTGCCATTACAGAATTTAAAATAAAGCAAGAAAAGGAGAAAAGAGGGAGAACTCCTTGAAAATTCTTCAGAAGGAGGATAAGTGACAGAGGGGGAAAATAAGTTTTAAAAAGTGGGTTTTTTTTTAATGGAAGCAGTGGGTTTTCGAAAGAACCTTCATAAACTCTGGAAAGGAAAAACTAAAAACTGCAGTTAGAATAAAGACAATCTTCAAATGAAGATCAATCATCCTATTAATAGCATACTCTGCTCAAAGAGAAACAGGAGATCGAGCCATATTCAAAACCCAGTAAAAGTTGAGATTTTGTTCATTAGGTGATAGTTTCCTTCTGCACTGTCAACAGATTTTTGAAATGGTGTCTGGGCAGCAATTACTTTTCCCATAGAAACAATCCATCAATTTGTTCGTACCATGCTTTCTTAGTAACACTCTCATTTTAGCCCAATCATTAATTAGCCAACTTAGTTCGATCTTATCTCAAAGATATTCACTAAGACACATTATTACTCTACATTTTGTCAGGAACAGCTTATTCAACTATTCATCTGCTGTCCATTTATTTATTTGCATCTCAATTAATTATTTGAGTCAATTTCAGTTTGCATGTGACTCCCAAGAGGGAAATGTTATTCTTGTGGAATTGAGATGCCAATCATTTCAAGCTGTCAGCCTGCCAATTGTTTACAAGGTAGCCCCCAAACTGCTTGCTGTGTTTTCCGATGTGCCTGTCAGACCATGCCACTCTAATTGGATTTGGTGAGTCTGATAGTGAGTCAGTATTGAATTTTGCTCACAGAGCCTGAAAAAATAATTACAGCTGGAAGTAAATAAGTAAGTGCTACTTTAGTATCTTGGACTCATATTCTATCCTAAATTGAACTGGCTCTTAATGCAGTAAAAAAAAAGAAACCTGCAGTGCCAGTCCACTGATATTTTACTTATTATTGCACTGCTATCTTCCAAGGATGAGGATGATGCACTTTCATGAGGAACTTTTTCTTTGTTCATTTTATTACAGATCTTGAAGTGATAAATTTATCCCTCCAAGGACAATGTTTCATTTGCAAATGTTGCAACCCTATCTACATATAGTCACTGACTTACAACCATTCAAACTTACAACGCACTGAAAAAAATAAGTTATGACTGACCAGTCTTCGCACTTACAACTGTCACAATATCACCAGGGTCATATGATCAAAGTTTGGGTGTTCGGCAACTGGCATGTATTCACAACAGTTGCAGCACGCCAGGATCATGTGATCACCATTTGTGGCCTTCCCAACTGGCTTCCACAGAAAAATCAATGGGAGAAGCTGGATTCACTTAACTACCATGTGATACAGATTTAACAACTGCAGTGATTCACTAACAACCATGGCAAAAAAATTATAAATTTGGTGTTTATAAAAAGGTTATAACTTTGTTTAGCAACAGAAATTCTGGTCCCAATTGTGAACTACCTGTATGTCACTTTTTTTGCAATGTTATTAGCATTTCCAAGAAAATTAGGAGACTGTTTCCATACAGTTTCTTGGAGAGACTGAGACTGACTTTTTATTATTGTTACTGAAGCATCATTTGTTTGTTTGTTTGTTTGTTTGTTTGTTCGTTTGCTTGCTTGTTTGCTTGCTTCCCATCTCACCATCTCACCTTCCCATCTCACCATGGGGCTAGTTTGGCAGCTTACAACAATAAAACAAAAAGATTAAAAATGTAAAAATAACATAGTAAATATGAAATATGATAGTGATCAAATCCAGATTATTAAATCAACATCTAGACATTTTTTTTAATGGTCAAACATCTCATAATGCATTTCTGTCACAAAAGCACACTCAATTTTCCTTCATTAGCTCATCCAAGGCTTTTTTTAAATAACTGATCTTCAATTTACATGAGAAACTGCTTTGTTTAGATTAGAATTAGATTCATGGGAAAAAAAATGTGCCATCAGCAATTGACTGACAAATACCAATAAGCCAAAATTGTTATCACCTCAAACATATTCTCACAACCAGAGTCCACCTTCTTAATGCATACTGTACACTTTGACAATTTGGGGAGTCCTTGGTGCTCTCTGAGCTTGCTTGTTTTCTTACAGATGTTTAATTAACTAGGTAACATCATCAGTGCTAGTAAGTGCTAGTAAGAAGCACTGTTTGCTGTCAGTTTATATTCTGGTGTCTTGCCTATCTATGTGGGTGGGGGCAGTCTTAGAGATTCTTTGGTTGGGCTGTTTACTGATGGATCTTTGACAGTTTCTTGATTGGGATATTGCTTACTTGATTGTTGATCTGAAGTTGACCTTGAAGTTAACTCTATGCTGATCTGAGTGCTGATTACTGGTGGAGAGGTGCTGGAGTCTTTTTCTCTTTTGTGCTGGTTGATTAAAGTCCCTGGCCTTTTTGGACTTGGCCTGGTCTAGGATTGTCACATTGAAACTATAGTTAAATATGACTATATGTTGTGTTCTGCCAGTCTTCTGCCTGTTTGTCCTACATAGAGGTTGTTGCAGTTCTTACATTGTATGTTGTAGATGACTCTTGTTTTTTCTTCTTTGGTTGCTGTATCTTTTGGTTTGTATAAAATGTTTTGAAGGGCTTTAGTTGGATTGTATGCTATGCTGATTCCATATTGTTGTAGTAGTCTATTTGTGGTTTCTGAGATATTCTTGAAGTGCGGCAGTGTAATTCTTTTTAGGGTTTGTGTTGGTTGTGCTGTATTGTGTCAAGTGGTCAGGGACTTTTTGATAAAGTTGTGTGGGTATCCATTTTGTTGGAATGTATTGTATACTGTAGATGCTCTATTTCCTTTTTCTGCTGATCTGAGTTGCTGTAGTGTGTTTGGGCTCATTTATATAAAGTCCTTACACAGTTTCTCTTGTGGGAGGTTGGGTTGCTGCTTTGGTAGTGGAGTACCTAGTTAGTATGGATGGTTTTTCTGTACACTTACATTTCTAGTTTTCCATTGGGGGTCTGAGTTTTCTTGGCAAGATTTACAGAAGTGGTTTGCCATTACCTCCTTTTTAGAGCTGAGACTCTTATGAGTGGCCCAAAGTCTGCCAATTGATTTCATGCCTAAGACAGGACTAGAACTCATTGTCTCCAGGGTTTCTAGCCTGATGCCTTAGCCACTATACCAAATTGGCACTCTCATCATACACTGGGGGGGGACTCAGTATTGTGAAGAGACCAAACATCTACTATTAAGCAAAGGAGAAAGTGGTAGTAGGGAATTACAGATGCATGCAAGTATATATCCTAGAAAATTACAGATTTCCTTCTACAAAAAGGAAAAGATGGAAGTAAATCAGTATTATCCCGAAACAAGTTTTTCAAAAACAAGTTCAGACAGCAAAAGTTTAAGAATGATAAAGTAGTTATGAAAGAAAACAAGAATGCAGTCCCATGTCAATAGTTTATTTCTGTGGGGGAAAAAGTATGTGATATACCTTCTGGAGGGATCTGAGAAGCAACAGGCTTAGTGTTTTCCTCCAATGCCTAGACATAACAACAATAAGGCTCCTGAGAACCAAAGCCAAATCCTAGCAATGGCAGGAGGGAGTGCTAAAAAGTGAATCACCTGCTTGTGACTTGTGACACAAAGGAGGTGGACAATATCTATTCTTTAATTATACTAAAAACAACGGGAATTATTCAGTGTTGGTTTCACCTCTGATCATGCCAATATGATGTACCCAGGATTATTGTGGAAGCCAAGGCCTCTCAGAGTCTTGAGTTGGTTGGGAGCATTACTCGGAACCATGACAATAGGTTTTAGAAAGTTTCAGATAAAGATGTATGCATGTATGTACAGTATGTATGTGTGGGTGTATATATATATGTGGATGTACCTATATACATACACACTATATATATA
>JAEANM010026720.1:0-10680 GCA_017656035.1 Myanophis thanlyinensis | reverse complement strand
TCCTCCTCCTCCTCCTCCTTTTAGTTATCCCTTCTTATTATGTGTGGTTCAGAGTTTCATAGCATAGCATTTATATATTTAAACAAGTTACTGTATAATTAAAAATATAACAACCATTGCCTCTTCAATAACAAGCTATCAAAAACTGGGGCTTGTTGTTTTGAAACTGGGGCAGACACTCTAAAAAAAAGTGTTGAAGAACATGGACTCCAGAGGAAATGGATGGATTAAATATATCCCTTCTTATATAGGAGAAAATAGGCCTTCAGTTAAATATTGTACTTTTTTATTTTACATGCACATAAAATGCCCATACTTTAAATTGAATAAAAAATGAATAATGTTTCTTTACCATTTGATTAAGCAATGGTAAGTTATCACTTTTCAATCAAGATAATAAAGATCAGCATCGCCAGGGCCAGAGAAGGTGGACCAGTGACATAACAATAGTAGCTGCTTCATTCATAAAACTAAAAGAAACAATTTTTTCCCTTTTAATCGGATATAAACCCAACATCCTTTGTGGTTGTATTTAGTTGTGGGTTGCTAGGAGACAAGCCAATTTAGACAAATGATCTCCCAGAATATCTGTAAGGAATCAATTTCTATCAGAATAGGAGTGACATTTTTCCATTAGCTGCATCAAACAATAATCAGTTTCTATACGAACATAAAAGTCAGCAGAAGCTTAAAATTGAAAGCATTTGTGAACTTACAGATAATAAAAAATCAGATGACAAAGAGAAAAGCTTTCACAAAATTGTTCATAACATTTTCTATTTAACAGAACTCTATTCTCAATGACATTTCTTGTAATTTGAAGCTTTGAAAAGGTGTCTTTAAAAGACTTTTTGAATAACTAAAGTCTAAAGAAGCATGCAAAAACCAGACTGTTGACTCATTTATTGGAGATGAAAATACGAAAGTTCCTCTTTGTTTTACTCCTAGGAGTTTTAATTTGGAAAGTTCCATGTGTTTTCATTTATGAGGAAATGTTTAAAATCAGCTTGAATTTCCCTCTGACAAGGAATGAAAAGGAACTTAATATACTCCAAGAAATTTACCATTGTTCCCCATAATATAGAAAAACCAACTTCTTCACAAGAGGTTAAAATGATTCAGGGAAACAAGTCTTCATATCAAGTGAAAATGCCACTTTATGTGAACCTTATTAGTAGGTAATTATTTCTAAATTTTCTCAAATAAATTTAATTGTCACACCATACTAAACCATAATGTGGTTTGTTTGTTATTGCTTTTAACACGATGTAAACACACCTAGTGTTATATGTGATACATTATGCTTTTGATGATTGTTCAACAAACCATGACAAACATTTTTTTTTAAATTGGGAATTTTAAATTCTGATCAGAGATGGATGGGAACATAGCCATAATTTAACACAAACCCCTCAAAATGCATTAAAACAGACATTATCTGTTTTGACCCATCCTCTTCCTCTCAAAATTAAGAGATTAAATTAGTTACTGTTGAATTACATTTTGCTGTTCTCTCAATAAAACTGTGTACATATTGTAGCTGCTTTTGATCAACTTTGGGCTTGTGAATATTGCAGTGTATTGTTTTTATTAAATGGTAGGTTTCAGAATAAATCTATTTATTAGAATAAATTAATTCGCTTTTAAAAAGTCTATCCTTGTATGGTTGGGCCCATGTAAGTTACCCAAAAAGTTACCAAAAGTTGAACGTAATGTTGAATGTTGTTTTTGTTGTTAATTAAGTGAAAAGAACAAAATGAAATGATGTCTTATTCCAGCTGTTTTGGTCAGAAATAATGAAGAGTGGCTATCACGCATTAAAGAACAGGAAATAGAGAACTGTCATATTTCCATATTTCAACAGTGCCCCAAATATCCAAGGTTAACAAAATAGCTAAGAGCAGCTGATGGGTCCGGAGGTCACATTTTGACAGACTGACTCCCCTGCCTGCAAAGATCAAAGATTTGCAGCTCCTTTCCAAGCTGTCCTGAACTTGCTCATCTGGAGCTGCCCTAGGAAAGGCAATAAAATCACACATTGTGAGATTGACGCTCCTACTTACCTGCAGAGCCTCACCTTGGTGATGTCCTCTGAGGCAGGTGCCCTGCCAGGCCTGTCTTTCTGCTAACCCTGAGTGGCAGTTTCACCATCTGTCAAACAGTCTATTTTGAGAAGTAGCAGCAGCAGCAAGCAAGCAAGGATAAAAGATTCGTTTAACTAATTTATTGCAGAAGCTGCTGCTTTTTAAATAGCAATGATATTTATATAGTGCTGACAGACATTCAGGGTGCCTCGCGTACATCATCTTATATCTTGCCCCAGAAAGTCTGCAAGAACCAATATCATTACTCCTACGCTGGATGGGAATTAAGGGATTGTAATCCCAGCATTGTGGGAGAACATCAAGTTGGGGAAAGATATTTTACATCTCAAACAATGGTTCCTGATCCTGGGAAGTCGCAGATATCATAGAAGGAGGTTGTGAAGTATTTTTTTTAAGATGGCAGACAAAAAACAAGCACTGTCAGAACTTGCTTCCACTTTGGGCAAGCGGATCAAAGGACAGGAGAAATTATGAGACACATCTAAACACGTCACTCCTGTCTATCTGTTAAACCATCTATCAATCACACCAATGCTATATCTGATGCCTAGTTTTAGTTTCCCTGTTGATTTGATGCCTGGCAAGCAACAGAAATTTGGAATATTTGTAGAAGTATGTATGTTAGTGAAGTTCGGTACTTTTAGCTGCAATTATAAATTTCTAGCCTTATTCCCTTCATCCCCCCCACCTTTTCTTTGCAATTTCTTTTTGTATTTTTTAATTTCTCTCCCTCAGTATAAATAAAAAGATTAGCAAATTGGACATGAATGAACAGAAGAAAAAAAATGTGATAATAAAAAGTAAGTTAAGAGAAAAACTGCAGTTAAGTTGCAATTATCAAAAAATTGAAGACAAGGAGAAATTGCTTGATATTGAGCATTGATGACTTAGACAGCAGTATCTTTCTTACTTAACCCTCCCCCCTTCCCTCTCTTTTCATATTGATGATATGGTACCCAGTGAGATAATCAAAACGACATTAAAGATTTTACTAATTAAGAGACATTAGCTACCATCCTAAACTCATGGACTACCTTCTGCTTAGAAATAAGTTGCGCCTTAAATCTTGTTGAACTAATTAGTCCTATCTATACAATTGAGAGGAATTTTCATCCATAAGCCATAGTTCTATCAAATTCTATTAAAAATGAGTCGATAGAAGTTAATTGTTTTCGTTAGAACGGAATTACAAATGCACAGTTTTTACGACTGCCTGAATAAGCCACTTTATTGAAAACCTCATGAATCTGCCTATGTATGCAAAATCTGAGCCCTAGCCAATGGGCTTGCAGCTTTCCTTCCCACTTCACTTCTATAAGTTTTTCCAGGCAAAGCAGGAAAAATGGGCTTGGGACTAAACCCATAGGGCATGCAATGATTTATCAATTAATCTCACAGAATATCTCATCCCGGTTCAAGATATTCTGGCACTGAGTTCGTACAACGTTAGGTTACAGAACATGTAGTTTTTCTCACAGAAGAATGAGAAGTTATACATGCCAAAGTTTCCTTTGCTTTAGAAATCTTAAACGCACACCCTCCTTGGCTGCTGAAAAGCAGAAGAATGGGCTTAATACAACTGGCTGAGCAACTTAATCAAAGGTAACATTAACCACATTCCCCAGCATACCAGGAATAGTTTCTTGAAAGTGAAATGACAAGAGTTAAACATGGGGCAGAAGTTTGTTTGGCAACACCAAGATGTTCCTGTGTTGTAATTCTAGGTTAAAATGCAAGCAGTTGGTGAAAGGTGCTTGTAAAAACACTGTCTTTTGGCAGCATCTGACCGTGTTATGTGCTGAAGTGAAGTTCTTTCAAATGCATAACTTGACTTTGCGGGTAACTGCATGTTGGAGAATATGTTTTTTTTTTCCATTGCAGAGATATTGAAGAGTTTTGTGGTTCTGCTCTTCCATTTTCTGCTACCAAGATCATTTTTCCATGCTTCTGAATGCAAATATAGTGAGCCAGATAAGACATGGAATGCTTATCTGTCACTAGAAAGATACCACACAAAATTTTATTTCCTTTCATTGTGTGAAGAAAAATATACAGTATATCTAAATTGGCTTTGGATTTGTGTGTGTGTGTGCCTCACCTTTATTATTTTTATAAATAACTCAATGTGGCGACGATATCTAACACACCTCTCTCTTCCTATTTTCCTCCCACAACAGTAGTGAAATTCAGCCTGGATGCACCGGTTTTACTGAATCAGTAGCAGCATTGAAGTTTGGCCCTTCCACCTGCACATGCCCTTTTCTATCCTATATCCATTTTTTTTACTCACCTAAATCACCAGGAACAGCTGTTTTGCTGGCCTCTGCAGCCTTCCCAATCACCTGGGCTGCCTCTGGAACAGAAAAACTTTAGAAGATGTGTGGCACAGTGTGCGTGCGCCGAACCGGTAGTAAAATTGGTTGAATTACACCACTGCCCCACAACCTTGTGAGGTGAGTAGGGCTGAGAGAGAGTGACTGGCTGAAGTCACCACCCATCTGGATTTCATGGCTAAGGCGAGACTTGAACTCATGGTCTCTTCTACTCCTCCCACCACCTATAGTTTAACTGTGAATTGAGGGAGTTTCAAATTCATGGAAAGTGGAGGATGCTGTAGAAAAAACACTATAGATATTTAGTGGTGAATATCTGTAGCTCGGGTGTAGGATGAGGGTGAAGGTTTGTTGTCCAAGGTTCTGGGTTGGTTTCCAAATGTTTAGTTACCAGGCTAGGTAACATCTTCAGTGGTGTTCCTCTGTTTATAAGGGCTTCAGGTGTGGGTATGTCAACACTGATACTAGCATCCCCTAAATTTCACTGAAGATGTTTCCTAGCCTGATAACGAAATGTTCGGAAACCAACCCAGAAGCTCAGAAAATGAACCTTGACCCTCAAACTATAGATAGTTCAAAGATCCTTTTGAAAACTAGCTAATCCATATCACTTGTTCATTTGTCCCCTTTATTAAATATTCATCAGTCGAATTTAACCAACTTTGTTACCTTAACAAAAATAAATGTCTAGACAGAAGTGTCATGCAAGATCTACAAGATAATTTCTACTTCTGGACTGTTGTACTGGAGACTCTCCTTGGAATGCAAGGTGACACACCTGCAAAATCTATGATATCTATTTCAAAGATTGATCACTCCAAGCCAGGAGAACTGCCTATTAAGTATGTATAGAAAATCTGCTAGACTTTGTGACCCATTACTTTGCAGAAGATAAAGTGACCACAATGACTGGAAACAGAGTCAGGATAAGGATTGAAAACAGGGACAAGTTTCAAGTCAGTTTAATTTTCTGCCAAGTTAAAGGGTTAATAAAAGGCCCATTAGATTGTATTTTCATATAACTTCAGATCAGTGGTGGCTTCAATTTTTTTTTACTGCCGGTTCCATGGGCGAGGCTTGGTGGGCATTGCTGGGAGGGTCATGTGACTGGGTGGGCAGTTTCTGTAAGCAGGGCAATAAAGATTAGGCTAGAAACAACCCCAGAATGTTTCTTTCCTGCCTTCCTTACAGGATTAACCCTGTAAAATGAAAAAAACAAAAGGAGATTTCTTCTAACAACTAGTTCTCCGAACTGCTTAGAAAATTTATTACTGGTTTTAGCGAACCTGCTAGAACCTGCTGAATTTCACCTCTGCTTCAGACCCTGTCTTTTTTAACAACAAATGAAAACATTTATTAATGGAATGATTTACCTGCATATGTGAATTGTGATTATTTATTGTGAGCCGCAATAAAGAATATGTGGAGTATTCAGTAACTCAAGAGGAAAGTTAGTAACATCTCTTAAAACCCTTGAACACGATCCGAAATGCTCTTAAATAGTCATGCCAAGTCACATAATTTGAAATAAAGTTGGGGGTGGAGACAATTTCAAGAATTTTAGCATAGTTTTATCTGATTTGGATTTCCAGTCCAGAATTATTTTACACTGCTGTCAAACCATCAAATTTATTAGTATAATAAAAACAAAAGCAGGAACTGAACACAAGCACAAATGAGGAGAGGCAAAAAAAAATTTCCCCTCTATATCCATTTTTAGTTGTGAAAAGTTTGGTTTAGCAAAATGTAGAGCTCCTAAATTTACTATCCTATAAGGTGTTAGTTCTGCAGCCGTTTCCAGCTCTTTTCCCAGTCTGGAATTAAGTGATTACTCAGATTCTGTTCTTTTACAAATTACCTTTTCAACAATTATTACCCCCAGTTTAAGAATGAATGGTATGAGACGTATCCTAAGATGATATTTTTCCTTGTTTTTTGGCATGCAGTTGTGCTTTGTCTACATTTTCAAAAGAATTATCCTTGTTCCAAGACAAATTGGCTGTATAGGTAATCCTCAACTTACAATCACAATTGTGTCCAAAATCTAAGTCACTGTTTCTCAACCTTGGCGACTAAGATGTTTGGATTTCAGCTCCCAGAATTCCCAACTTTGCCTGCTGGGGAATTCTGGGAGTTGAAGTCCAAACATCTTAAGTCGCCAAGGTTGAGAAACACTGATCTAAGTTATTAAGTGAGAAATCTGTTAAGTGAATTTTGCCCCATTTTACAATTTTTCTTGCCATATTTATTCAGTGAGTCACTGCAATTCTTAAGTTAGAAACGTGGTCGTTAAGTGAATCTGGCTTCCCCATTGACTTTCCTTGTCAGAAGGCTGCAAAAGGTGAACACATGACCCCGGGACACTTGCAACCATCATAAATATGAGTCACTTGCCAAGCATCTGACTTTTGATCACATGACCATGGGGATGCTACAATAAGCATGAAAAATCATCATTAGTCACTTTTTTCAGTGCCATTGTAGCTTTAAATGGTCACTAAACAAACTTGTAATTTGAGGACTACCTGTAGTTAAAAGAGAAAGTGGTTTCCACCAATTACTATCTTTAAGTTGCTCTGCGTAGAATACCAACAGTGACCATCTCAGGCCTTGTTCCCGAGAGAGAATTATAGCTCTGGCTGTACCCACGTTTATTGCATTGAAATACCACAGTTTTAACTTTATCTGATTGTGTGGCTGCTTGTGGATTTTGCTTGTGCAAAGTTAGCTTGAAGCCCTTGTGCTGCAGATCAGATCTTATGGTAATGGGTATCTGGTGTACTATAACATACCATGATTCCCAGATTTTTAAAAAATGAAGTAGATTTAAAATACATTGAGGTTGTGATCCTGTATACATTCACATGTACTTGGACATAAATTGATTGTATAAAATAACCTTTCTCCAAGATGTAGCTGCTGTCTTTCTGCAGGCAACATTCACTATTCTCGCTGACAGATAATAGCAGTTGAGGTCCATCAGCATACCTCAAGAATATTTAGTGGAGAACAGTAAGACCAATATAAAATATCTAAGTAGTGAGTCAGTGAAACAAATAAACTGGCTATGCTTGATTCTCAAGAGGGATCTTTTCATGTGTGTTGGGAAAGATTTATTTCAGCAGTTTGAAAGAATATGACATTTGTCATCTTTTATGACCCACACTATATCTTCTTTCCATCTCTTTTCAATCCTATCAAGGAGAATAATATGTTTATTAGAAATAACTTGAATGCACATAGCATTTACCTAATTCCTGAAGTTGTTTAGATTTGATGTAAAAAAAGTGACTCTTGTTGACTCTTCCCTGGTTTTCTTTCCTAAACACAAAATTACTCTAAATAAGTGTCTGTATGTAGGTATTTCACCTAGTTGTGCACATGTTTTGATTTTTTTGAAATATTGGAATTCCAAAATTTCAAAACATTTCCTCTGGAAGCTAGTTTATTATCTCGCTTCTAGTTCTTGGTTCACTTTTCATGTTCAAAGTTTAAGGAATGTTTCTCTCTCCCCACTTTTTTTTTCTTGCCAGCAGAGAAGTAGAGGAAGAAAGACAGCTATAAGGCAATGATTCTTCCTTCCCATTGTAGCTGTGACTCTTCTGAATCTCTTCTGGATAATCTTTCAACCTTTTGAAGAGATGTTGATGGCATCTGAAGGACAAAATGGAGGGAAATCAATTCCACTGCATCAGAAAATTGAGTACATTTTTGGGCACGGGTAAAGACTATATTTATATAATTACCAAAAGGCTGGTACCTTGTTTCTTCTGGAATAGCAGAATTATTTAAAAAAAAAAGTAGAACTGAGTGCGTAGTCATAACTATCTCTGTGGTGGGAAGTAGATATGGGAGGGAAGAGTGGCTGATAGCATGATAAACAAATACATCATGTTATTAGCATAACTGCAGCAATTCATTTAACAATGGTGGCAAGAAAGATCATAACATGAGGCAAAACTCACTTAACAACAGTCTTCCATCGAGGATTATCTGTAAGGATAAATAAATCCTTATAATCTGTCATGAATAATCTGTTGTCACTGATCTGAACAGAATACCATGGTTCCTTTGAAATAACACAGAAACAATTAGATATGTTGACAATATATTGCAATTGTGTAAACCAGGAGGGTCAAACTCAATTTCATTGAGGGCCGCATCAGGGTTGTGTGCTTGACCTCAGGGGGACAGGGTGAGCCTGGCTGGGGTTAGGCATCGCTGGGGTGGCCATCTTGACATCACTCATGTTAGGGGCACCTGTGGTGGCCAAGTGCTAATGCAGGACTTCCCTCAAGCCCTCCCTCACTCTCATAATAATCTCCTTACTTCCTTCCTCCCTCCCTCCCTCTTCATTCTCCTTCCTTATTTTTCCTTTCTCGCTAACTTCCAATCTTTCCTTTTCTTTTTCTTTGTCTTTCCTCTTTCCCTTTCTCCTTTCCTGTCCCATCTTGCATGCTCAAATGCAAAAGGGGAAACATTTCTCATTTTGTTTTGCTTTTAGCTTGTTTTGCTAGCCCGAGCTCCATTTTCTCTGGCAGAGGGCTGCAGGAAGCTGTCGTGGCTGAAAACAGATCCAGGAAGGGCCACAAGTGGCTGTCCCAGGCTCCTTTTCACTGGCAGAAGCACTGTGGGCCAGTTTTTTGCTGTTTCCAGGGTGTCCCCATGGTGCCAGATCTAAGCACCCCAAAGGCTGGATCCAATCTGCAGGCCTTGAGTTTTACACCCCTGGTGTAAACAATCAAAACTGGTAAAGAGTCAGCGTAATGCATCTGGATAAAGCCTATGTAAATTCTTTGTAGCAGCAACTGCTGCTGTTTAATTATTTGCTTTTTGGGTCCTCATACTGATAAAGAATTCTGGATAATTCTTGCTTGCATATTCGTTTTTACTATTTTGGGTGGTCTTATCCTTTGATCATCACTGGTTTGTCTCTGAGATTGAAGGGCGTAAATTGAATTTTTTTTTCCTAAGGAGTACATTCTTTATATCAAGCTGTTGCACCATGTTTGGACTCTTGAATTCTAGAAAATATGTCAGAAAAATGTTTGCCGTCATTTCTTATGATTGCTGCTAGATAAGATTAGGAGCAACCTGACAAACCTACCAGGGGCAGAATGTTTTTATTATAACAAGGAAAGACAGATAGTTATGGAAGAATGTTTGCAGTTTGAAAATATACTTTAAAAAAAAAAAATGAAAAGAAAGATAATTGCTTTTCTGATTCTGGGAAAGTACAGTTTCTGATAGATGAGCTGTCACCTTTTGAAGAGCCATCTGTGTCTGCAATCTTGAAAGGTAAACATTTCAAAGTGCCATTAAAATCTATAAAATTTAACAATCACAGTCACAATATATACCGCTTTATAGTGCTTTACAGCCTTCTTTGAGCAATTTACAAATGTCAGGACATTGGTCCCAACAATCTGGGTCTTCGTTTTACCAACCTCGGAAGGATGAAAGGCTGAGTCAATCTCAAGCCTGTCAGGATTGAACGCCTGGCAGTGGGCAGAGTTTGCCTGCAATACTGCATTCCAGCCACTGCACCACCCTCCTATGTATGTCATTAAGATGAATATTGCAAGCAGTTTTATTGTACTATATTTTTTTCAGATTACTATTTTTCTTTCTTCAAGCTTTCTGATTTTCTCCTGAGCTGTTTATTTTCAGTAAGGCTACTGATATACCTTTTCTTCATGAGGGGTGTTCTCTATTGATAAAAATGCCAATCACAGTGCAAGGACTGGCCTAGGAGAAAATAAAGCACAGGTAATAAACTGCAATGCTTGAGCTAATAAAAGCAGGAGTACATTAACTGAAAGTAGAGAAGGAGAACACAGCCACAAAGTCACATTTGCAGTGAGAGGGATGAATCCAACACAGTGTTGCACATTCCAAGCCCTACCCTCTAAAGAACCCCACTCATTGTTGTCTCCTGTTGTTGACAAGCCTTCATTAAATGCAATTCATTGGCTAAACTTCCAAGGATGTCATCCATAAAATGTTCAACATTAGGGACTCTTTTGTGCTGCTTTTGAAATAACTGATATCAAATAATGTGATTGGTGACAATCACATTAAAGGAGTCTGTACAGATAGTGCTCTGCCATTTGTTTTGTGACCATTCAAAGTTATAAAAAAGTAATATATGGCCATTTTTCACATGACTGTTGCAGCATCCCCTTGTTCATGTAATCAAAATTCAGATGCTTGGGCACTGGTTAATAATAATAATAATAATA
>JAEANM010026719.1:0-10680 GCA_017656035.1 Myanophis thanlyinensis | reverse complement strand
AACAACTGCCTTATTTACAGGATTAACCCTGTAAAATTAATCTTTACAGGATTAACCCTGCAAAGTGGGGAAAAAAAGAAAAGGAGATTTCTTCTAATAACCGGTTCTCCAAACTGCTTATAATTGTTACCACCGGTTCTATAGAACCAGTGCGAACCAGCTGAATTTCACCTCTACAGTCACCTGAATTAACTTTCTTTTTATTTATTTATTTAAAACATTTAAATAGCTACCCATCTTTCATCTAATTCTGAATGGCTGCCAAGATAATAAATTAATTGACTCCTATTTTTGACTTGATGGTTATCCATTAACATATACTGATTATAATCAAATAAACTCACTCAAGGCCAAAGGTTAATGTATATCAAACTACAGTGGTATACCACCGTACTGATCCTTAATTGGTTCCAGGAGGTGCGATGAGTACTAAAAAGGATGACTACCAAACAAACCTGCTTTAGAGGACCTTTCTGTATTTAGGGAAATAGGTTATATGGCCTTGTATACCAACTCCCTTTTCTAACCCAAACAACACTATTTTCTAGGCAAGTAGAGAAATTCAAACTGATAGAAAACATGTAAGCATCATTGATTCATGAGATTTTCATCAACCAGTATTTTCTTGAAGTCTTCAGAATAAGGAATGGGTTATGGTACAATAAAATTAAGGTTAATATAGATTTTAAGAATCATTATAATAGAAAGTTTGTATTGAGAATGTGGAACAAAACTCACACTATGCCCAAAAAAGCTTTTATAGGTTTCAGCATAAGAAACATTTTAAAAGAAAGAAATATCAGGTAAAGAATGCTTAATGTATTAAGACTTGTATGCTGTCTGCTCCTTCCTTGGCATTGGCAGGTCCATGTCTGCATCCTGGAGAACCTGGATTGTCAAAGTACACCAGAATTGAGTCCCTGATTATCAGAACCCAGATGCAGTGGGTGGGACATGTCATCAGGATGGGTGACCACTATATCCCTTACCAGTTGCTCCATGGTGTACAAGAGATTAGGAAGAGACCTCAAGATTGTCCATGCAAGTTCTACAAAGATGCTGTGAAGGAAACTCTATGCTACTGTGACATCTAGTCAAGGAAACTAGAAGCTGCAGCTGCTGACCAAACTTGCTGGTGAGCTCTGTACTACGATGGTTTCACCAGCTTTGAAGACATATACTACCAAAAGTGCTAGAAAACTGTGACAGTATCAGAGACTAAGTTTTCTATGGAGATTCTAAATCATGCAGATCATGGTTGTCCCAAAGATACTTTTCAAAAAGTAACTGGACTTACTACTGGGTTTTTTTCCCTTGAAAACTTCTCATCCAAGAAGTTGCCTTTTGGAAAACTCCTTTGCAACACCCACAGAGATTTCCAATATCCTCACTCTTTGCTTTTAGCCTGGAACTGTCATATATTTGGTTTGAATTCTAGTTGATCTGCACAGAGGATTTTGTGCTTTGTTAGTAAATGAACACAGAGCCTTGAAAATGAATTAAATACAAATTGAGTTGAATGAGGTAAACAGAAACGATGATGGATTTATTTTACCTAGTTCCTGCAGTCTATTACCTCTAATTTTCCTTTCTTGTTGCCAGACCAGTATGAAAATACTAGGACACTAAACAGTTTATAGCCAAGAAAACGTGATTTTCAAACAAACCCTAACTGTATATAAAGTCAGTCAACCTTGGCTGACATATCCCCATATTAATTTCTCCTTTCAGACTTTGACAATCATTCAAAAGTCTAATATACATAAATCTGTGGGCTATGGTACCTTAGAACATTGAGTCCCATCTTAGCTTTCAAATGCATTCTTTTCTGTTTTCTGTTTTTGAGAACATTTTATTTTTCCCATCCAATTTAAGACACAAAGGGGAAGTGGTGGGAAAATGGAAAGAGCATACTGTATAGTCTGCCATTTTCTCCAGGCTACTAACCAACATATAAAATCTTCCACAGATGAGATAGAGTGATTATCCAGCAATATGGTATATTAGGTTAAATGAGGCAAATAATCCCTCTTTCATTCCAAAATCACTGACCTTAAATGTGAAGAAAAATCAAAATTATTTAGAAAATTATTTAAAGAGGAATCTGTAGCAAAGGAGGATTATTAACTGTTTTTTCATCTTTCCTTCCAGTTCACAAAAAAGAATTGAAAGGGGAAAATATTGCAAGTATCTTTCTTTCTTTGGCTTAGTCAAATGTAGAATTTATAGACTAAACTTAGAAACTGAAAAACCATAACAGAAAAAAGCAATGGCAAAACATCTCCATATGATAGCAAGGAAGACAACATGGATATCCATGTAGTTAGTATGAGTCAAGTTTGATTCAGAAGACTTACCTTTAAGATTAATATATTTATATATATTTCTTGTAAAAGTAGATTTTAATAAAGTTAGGAATAAATATAATTCCACAAGAGAAGAAATAATTGGGAAAAGGAGTTCTAAATGAGTACTTTCTAAAACAAACAAATAAACAAACATGAAGCACATTTGTAAATAATATCATATGGAAAGGGCGAAGCAGAATCCAATGTGGTTGCCAAAATGTTTTGTGATGATCTGAAAACAAACCAGTAATACAGGCAGGGATAACCATAGAAAATTACTTACGGGTCACCAAATCCAATTGCATGCAGCTAGTTTGGAACTGCAGGAATGTGGGAAAAGGTTCTGATGAAAATAAACTGAAATTAGTATTAGTCAGAGTCCAGCTCCTGTGCTTCAACAAATTGTGGTCTGCCATAGCAGCAGTTCTGAAGGGAACATCATGCTACTGTTCCTGAACAAGAATTCAATTATAACTAAACATTATCCTAAAATTTTATTAACAAATGGTATAAAAACAGTATAGTAATATGTATTTGACAATTTATGACAAATGTAGCCCAAATAAGAAGCAGTAATAATCTGTAATCTATAATATAATAATAATATAACCAAAGGGGTTGTAAACCAGTGACTTCTGTGCAAGTCCAAGCCCGGATAAATAGAGAGCGTTGTATCAGGAAGGTCATCCGGCATAAAAACAGGCCAGATTTAAACATGCAAATCATCAGGGTGAATTACATACTGGGATAATTGAGGCCCGTGTTAACAATGACCGCCGCCAGGGTGCTGGTGGAAATTGGGTTACTGCTGGTTGAAGAAGGAGAGGAGGCAGAATTCGTAGACAGAGAGAGAAAAGGAAAGGAAAGGTCTGAGGATAGGGACTCTTAATCTTGGCACAATGATAGGGAAAAGTAGAGAGCTGGCAGACATGATGGAGAGAAGGAAGGTAGATATACCATATATGCAGGGGACCAAGTGGAAGGGTACCAAAATGCATAGTATTGGAGAGAGATACAAACTGTTTTATTATGGTACAGATAGGAAGAGAAATGGGGTAGGAATGATCCTGAAGGAGGAGCTTGTGAGGAATGTTCTAGAGGTGAAAATAGTGTCAGACAGGGTGATCAGTTTGAAATTGGAAATTGAAGGGGTAATGTTGAATGTAGTCAGTGGTTATGCTTCACACATAGGGTTTGAGTTGGAAGAGAAGGAGAGATTCTGGAGTGAGTTAGATAAAATGATGGAGAGTACTCCCAGAGGGGAGAGAGTGGTGATTGGGGTGGACTTCAATGAGCACATTGGTGAGGGGAACAAAGGTTATGAGGAGGTGATGGGCAGGTTTGGTATTAAAGAAAGGAACCTAGAAGGACAGATGGTCCTTTGACTTTGATTTTCCCCATCTTGCTGAGACTTTGCTAAGAGGATGGAAATGGCTGTAGTTAACACCTATTTCCAGAAGAGGGGGAAACAGAGTTACATATAAAAGTGGAGTTAGGAGTATGCAGGTAAACTGCATTCTATGTAGATGAGGCAAACTGAGAAATATTAGTGACTGCAAAATGGTGGTAGGAGAGAGTGTAGCCAGACAGCATTGGATGGTGGTGTGTAGGATGATTCTGACAGTCAGGATGAAGAGAAGAGGAAAGATAGAGAAGAAGACCAAGAGGTGGAAGTTGCAAAAGGAAGAATGTTATGAGGAATTCAGACAGAAGTTGAGACAGGCTTTGGGTGGTCTGGAAGAACTCCCAGATGACTGGGTAATTACAGCAGAAGTGATCAGGGAGACAAGTAGGAAGGTGCTAGGTGTGCCATCTGGAAGGAGGAAAGAAGTTAAGGAAACATGATGATGGAATTAGGAAGTACAGGACAGCATCCAGAGGAAGAGGCTAGCTAAAAAGAAGTGGGATATAGAAAGGACTGAAGACAATAGGCAGAATTACAAAAAATGGGAGCATACAATGAAGAAGGAGGTGGCAATGGCCAAGCAGAAAGCATATGATGAGTTGTATGCCAGTTTAGACACAAGGGGGAAGGTGAGAAGGACATGTGCAGATTAGTGAGACAGAGAGATAGAGATGGGAAGGATATGCAACAGATAAGGGTGACTAAAGACAGATGGAAAGGTGTTAACAAGTGAGAGTATGCAGAGAAGATGGAAGGAGTATTTTGAGGAACTGATGAATGAGGAAAATGAGAGGGAAAGAAGAGGGGAATATTGTGGAGCAGGAAGTAGCAAAGATTAGAAAGGATGAGGTGAGGAAGGCTCTGAGGAGAATGAAGAGTGGAAAGGCTGTTGCTCTGGATGATATACCTGTGGAGATGTGGAAGTGTCTAGGAGAGACAGCAGTGAAGTTTCTATCTAGTTTGTTCAACAGGATTTTAGATAGTGAGAAGATGCCTGAGGAATGTAGAAGTATTCTAGTGCCGATCTTTAAGAACAAGGGTGATGTGCAGAGTTGTAGCAACTACAGAGGTATAAAGTTGATGAGCCACACAATGAATCTATGGGAAAGAGTAGTGGAAGCTAGGCTAAGAAAGGAAGTGGATATCTGTGAGCAGCAGTATGGTTTCATGCGCAGAAAGATCACAACTGATACAATTTTTGCCCTGAGAATGTTAATGGAGAAGTATAGAGATGGTCAGAAGGAGCTGCATTGCATCTTTGTGGAAAGCGTATGACAGAGTGCTGAGAGAGGAGCTATGGCACTGTATGAGGATGTCAGGAGTGGCAGAGGAGTACCTCAGAGTAGTCCAGGATATGTATGAGAGGAGTATGATAGTAGTGAGATGTGCTGTAGGATGTAGGTCAGACAGAGGAGTTCAAAGTGGGGCTACATCAAGGATCAGGTCTTGAGTCCTTGACAGATGAGGTCAGACAGGAATCTCCATGGACAATGATGTTTGCAGATGATATTGTGATCTGTGGTGAAAGCAGAGAGCAGGCAAAGGAACATCTGGAAAGATGGAGGTCTGCTCTTGAAAGAAGAGGAATGAAAGTCAGTTGTAATAAGATAGAATACGTGTGGTGGTGAGAGTAGAGGGAGGGAAGTGGAACAGTGAGGCTACAGGGGGCTGAGTTCAAGAAGGTGCAGGAGTTTAAGTATTTGGTATCAACACTCCACTGTGACGGGAAGTGTGGAAAAGAGGTGAAGAGGCAAGTGCTGGCAGGTTGGAATGTGTGGAGAAAGTTGTCAGAAGTGTTGTGTGACAGAAGAGTGTCAGCAAGAATCAAAGGAAAGGTGTACAAGACATTAGTGAGACCAGCTATGCTTTATGTGTTAGAGACTGTAGCACTGAGGGAAAGACAAGAGGCAGAGATGGAAGTGGCAGAGATGAGGGTGTTGAGGTTGTCTTTAGGAGTGACCAGGATGGACAGGATTAGGAATGAGCGCATCAGAGGGACAGCTCAGGTCAGCTGTTTTGGCGACAAGGTCAGAGAGGCCAGATTGAAATGCTTTGGACATGTGCAGAGGAGGGAGAGTGGTTTTATTGGTAGAAGGATGTTGGAGATGGAGCTGCCAGGCAAGAGGTCAAGAGGAAGGCCAAAGAGGAGATATATGAATGTGCTAAAAAAGGACATGAAGTTAATTGGGGTGAGAGTAGAGGATGCCGAGGATAGAGTTAGGTGGAAACAGGTGATTCGCTTTCGCGACCCCTAACAGGAACAGCCGAAAGAAAAAAAGAAGCATCTGTGCAAAGTTGGTATACTGTTCAGTTCTAAAAGAATCTAATTCACTGGGAGAAAAGCACTGAGTTTGGCGAGTTGCACATTCATTCAGTGGAAGAAACACCTGGAAACCAGAGAATGGTATTATGTCTGATTCCCAACAGACATAAAAACATGTGAGAAGAATAAGAAAGTGAAAAGAAGTCGTTTATATTAGTATTCAGCAACAGAAGTCAGAAAGAAAAGCTGCAAAAAAGAAAACCAGAATTTTGGGTCTTTTTGCCACAGCAAAGAGGGAAAGAGATTTACAGGCATTTACACACATTTGTGCTAAGTGGTACCAATATCATGTCATGTGAAAATGGAGAATAAAATAATGTTTCTTGATTGAAGAGGAAAGAAGGGTGACAAGAGCAGCAGTGAAAACAAGGCCACAACATTGCATACCTGACCCACATCTCTTCACAAACAATAAATTCTTATTTATAAAGTGAGGGGTCCTTAATGGTGTCTGAGCTTGGTTGCTCTTTATTAGCACTGATGATGTTACCTACTCTGGCTAATGAAACATCTACAGAAAAGCAACCAATCTCAGAGAGCACTGAGGCGCTCTCATTTCAACCCTGATCTGCATATATTGTCCTTTATTGTCTATAAAGTTAATTTCAAATTAAATCAATTAGGATTAGTTTGTAAATTAGATTGAGGTCCCTCAGGATCTTCATTTTTAATTTTCTTTGCTTTGACACTTTCTCTTTTATTTCTTCTCATTTTGTCCATATGTGCTCCCTCCTCCCCGTACATACCCACACAAAAGAAAACATCTTCCACTAGCTTGCCTGCAGACAGACAGACAGGCAGATAGACAGACATATCTTACTGTAGGTCTTAGAATTTGTTTGAAAAAAGTGGTTGAAATCTATGTGTCTTTCACAAGGAGGCTTATGAACCTTTACAGCAAAGCCAAGTTATTTGCTGACAACAGCAACTTCAGCTCTCTCTTGGGCTCATATATAACAAAAATACCACACTTACTAAGAATAAGATTTTTACAGTTAAACTTTCACCTTATTGTTAGGAAAGTATGTACTGCTTACAATGCAAAAAGATTTCTTTTGACAAGTTTAAGACAAAGTAATGAAAGTTGCTTATATAAAACTGATAATGTAGTTCACTAAATAAATCAGGGTTATTGCCTATTCAATTTTTGTTTTTAAACATTTGAAAAATCTATATATATCATCTCTGTGTGTGAGCACATGAATGCATGTGTGAGTATTTTGGTTTTGAACTAATTCTGTCATTGGCTTTATTATATGCAGCATCAAATAAGAAATGCCTGTGTTCTTCCAACCACTGAAATCCATAGCAGAGACGAGTATTTTCCCCATCTTACTGGTGAAATTTGAAACCAATGGAGAGCTAATGCCAGCTAATGTATAAGTATATACATCTACACAGGTACAATACATAGTTCCTCATATACTTATTTAGATATATCCCACTCTCTTGCTTCATTTCTCTCTTGCATATTATAAATCCATTTCTGCTTTTTCCCAGGGCTCTAAAAATAGAATTCGCAGAGAAGATCTGTGTTATCTCTACCCTACCATCTTATTGCTAAAGTGATCACTGTTCATCTGAGCAAATGCATATTGAAAATTCATTTTTTCAATTTCTCAGCTAGTTGTACCGTAGGAAAGATGATGGAAAAATGTGTTTAAGTCTCTTACATTTACATTTCACTCTATTTAGTGAATAGTAGAAAACAATTGAACAACATGGAAGAGGCAGGATCCCAAAATAGGGAATGTCTTGCAAAGAAGGGAGAGTCAGGCCAGATGAGAGAAGCCAGCATGCGGTCCATGTTCTAGCAGTACTGCACTGAAAGTACTGCAATAATATAATTGTTCTGGAATTTTTTGCAAATAGCAAAAAAAAAGAGGGTATTTTTATGTAATGTTGTATTTTATGAACTACAGATACATTATGAATCAACTACCTTGGTTACCTGGGTTGCTTGAGGCCATTATTATTAAAAGGCATTTCATTTATCATGTTACTTATACACCCATATATCTGCATTCTTGTTATGGAGGTTACAGAAAGTCATACAGAAAAACTATTTTTTTTTTGCTCCTTTTTACCATTAGCGTGCACTTGTGATGGAATTCTATTGTGCTTTTCACATACAGCTTTTCACAGAATATTCTAAGGGTTGTGATTGGTGGTTTGTTCAAATGAAATTCCAGCCCCATTCAACATTTTCCACCAACTGAAGCTTTTTCCAATTGTCATGCACAATCTCTGGTTACTAAGCTCCATTTCTTTTTAATTCCTCAAAATTATTGAATGACTCTTCAATATAAAAACCAGGAAGTGGTAGCAAAGAATTAATTTCTTGATTGCCACCTAGTTGTGCAGTCTATTGAAAATCTAAGTTTGAGAAAGTGAATTCCTGCCAGGCAAGCTACTAAGTATAGGAGACAAGTCCTTTCAGTTACACTTCCAGTTACTGTATATGTGCTAAGGCAGAGACATACATGTCAAATTCAGAAATTTGAACTGGCCAGTCAGCTTTTTGCTTGTTTTTTTTAAAACATTGATTACAGAAGCAAAGTAATCTCTCTCACAGGCAAAGAGGATTGATATGTGGAAAAGGGTCAGATTCAGGATCAGATCAACTAGTAATCCCATGTGATCTAGTATATAAAAATTGAGAAGAATATTATAGATTTTAAATTCTCTCAGAAAGATATTAAAGATTGTAATAGAATCAGAATAGAATAGAATAGAATAGAATCAGAAATATTGCTGAACAAGATGAGAATGATATGATTGATTAGATAATAATGAGGCAATCTTCTTTTTTATATTAATTGAAAAGGACACAGAATATACACAAACAATATTAAAATTACAGGCTTCCAAAACTGAATAAACCAAGAGATAGTATAATGATATTTCTCAAAGCACTGGAAACAAAATTATTCAGAAGGTCACAAACTAAAAGAAATAAACTGGGAGGAATCAAAGTTTTGCTTCGTCAGAACATTAGCTAAACTACATTAGAAAAAAGAATTGTATTGCATTTAAGCCTTCTACAGAAGTGTTGATAAAGTTATGTTCAGTGTAAATGAGACTTTCACTTAACTTATTATACTGAAATCACAAATAATAGAAAAATTTATACTATTCTAGTGATAAATAAAACTTTGATTGATTTCCCCTGATACTGGTACAAAGAATGATGTGGAGATTAGGCCAAGAAATTACAGTTGCAAAATGAAGATCATTGATGAACAAGATTATCACAGAAGAAAGGATGAGGGGGGAGAAGGAGCAGGAAGATAAAACGAACTCTTTATACTTCTGTTGGTATACTTTAAGATTGTTTCTTCTCTTTATCCTTCATTTGATCAATGAGCCATAGCTCTTCAAGATGAACTAACATTTGTAATTACTGGCAAGAAAAATACAAGTGGCAACAAAAACCAGCTATACAGTCAATGTCAGATTTGGAGTTATGCACATATTTCAATTATCATTGCTATAAGATAATGAACTTTTTATCATTCACTGTATTCCTTATAATGAATGAAGATATATTTAATTGTATAATCCTTAAATAAAATGTACGGGCAGAATGTGAAATTAGGCATCATGTAACCTAGCTCCTTGGCCAATCTAATATTGTAGCATCCAATCTTTCTTTATATATTTTTTAAATCTTACAAGAATCTTATATTGGTTGGTCTTTACCAGATGTGCTTATTTTTTCAGTGTCCTTCCTAAAATGTGCAGCCAAAATTAAACACAACATTCTAGATAATGTCTGATCAGTACAGAATAGAGAGGTATGACCGCTGCTCTTGATCTTGACAGTATTACTTTAATTGATGAACTTTAGGATTCAGATAGAGTGCCTGTTTTTAGTTGCATCACAACTAAATGTGTTGTGAAAAATAATGCAATATTTTTCAGTACCTATGTACCCAGTGTGGTTTGCTTAATCCTATATTTATGCTTTATATTTTCCCTACCTAATGAAGGACTTTTCATTTATTTTGTTGAAATGTGTCTTTATGGTTTTTACTCATTATTCCAATTTGTCAAGAGCTTCCTATATTTTCATATTGTCTTTAAAGATGTTTACTATGAAGATATTTAATAGGTGCATTACTATCATTTGTCAAGCCCAGCTCAAGAATGACATAGAACAATCCAGACAGTTCAGTTCTTTATTTGCATTCTCCAGAGAGATAGAATCTTGCCAGACTAAACCTTTACTAGTTTCTCCCTAATGGATAAACCCTGGGAGATTCTAAAGCATAGGTGTCAAACTCACCACGTCATGTTGCCAACATGTGTGACATTCCGTGATGTTTTTTCCAGTCGTGGAGGTGGGATGGATGTTGCCTGCACATGATGCATCAAACTTGCAGGCCACCAGTTTGACACTCCTGTTCTAAAATAAAGGTTTCCCTGTCAGTTGTATCAGATTCTAGGGCGGGGGTCGGCAGCCCGCGGCTCTGTAGCCGCATGCGGCACTTTTGGAGCTTTGCCGCGGCTCCGACAGCTCCATGCGAGGATTCCTCCGCCGGCCGCCGCTATTGCAGAATCTGGCGGAGGTTTGAAAATCCCGCCCCATGCGAGAAGGATTC
>JAEANM010026718.1:0-10680 GCA_017656035.1 Myanophis thanlyinensis | reverse complement strand
CAATAAAATTTCATTCTTTGGACTTTTGTTCTCTGGGATTTTAATTGCGTTGAGGATGTGGTGTGGAACCCTGACAGCCACAGGAAGCCAGTGCAGCTCGCGCAGGAAAGATGTAATGGGGAAGCTACTAGGGGCTCCCATAATTACCTGCACGGCCACATTCTGGACCAACTGCAGCCTCCAGATGCTCTTCAAGGGGAGCCCCATGTAGAGAACATTGGCATAATCCAGACAGGAGGTCACAAGGGCAGAAGTGACTGTGCAAAGAGTGCCCCAATCCAGAAAGGGCCACAACTGTGCAATCCTATGGACCTGATAAAAGGCCCCCCTGGAGACGGCTGCAATATGATCCTCCAACAACAGCTGTACATCCAGGAGGACACCCAGATTGCAAGCCCTTTCCATGGGGGACAGAGTCTCCCTCCCCCCATGGCCAGCAATAACTCAAGCTGGCTGTATCTGGGCGCAGGAAACCACAGCCACTCGGTTTTGGCTGGGTTGAGCTGAAGCCTGTTATGACCCATCCAACTCCACACAGCCTCCAGACAATGGCCCATCACTTTGACGACTTCGTTGGGGTGGCCCGGCATAGAAATATACAGCTGTGTATCATCTGCATATTGATGAAAACTCACCCCAAAGCCATGGATGATCTCCCCCAGTGGCTTCATGTAATGTTAAACAGCAGGGGTGAGAGAACTGACCCCTGAGGCACCCCACATATTAGGGGCTTCGGGGTTGATCTCTGCCCCCCTGCCAACACAAATTGCAAGTGGCCGGAGAGGAAGGAGGAGAACCACCAAATCACAGTGCCTCCAACTCCTAACCCCTCCAGCCGAATAGGATACCGTGGTCGACGGTATCAAAAGCTGCTGAGAGATCTAATAGGACCAGGACAGAGGAACAACCCCTGTCCTGTGCCCTCCAGAGATCATCAACCAACACGACCAAAGCCGTCTCAGTGCTGAACCCAGGCCTGAAGCCGATTGGAGAGGATCCAGATATATTGCATCATCCAGATGCTGGGGAAGCTGCCGTGCCACCACAGTCTCAACAGCCTTCACCAAAAAAGGAAGGTTGGAGACTGGCCGATAGCTAGACAGCAAGGCTGGGTCCAGGGACGGCTTCTTGAGGAGGGGCCTCACCACCACCCCTTTCAGGGCAGCCAGTAAGACCCCTCTCTCAAAGAAGCATTAATAATCCCCCGGAACCAGCTCTGCATCACCTCCCGGGTAGCTAATAGTAACCAGGAGGGGCAAGGATCTAAAAGGCATGTGGTGGCATTAAGTCTACCCAGCAATCTGTCCACTTCATCTGGGGTCACAGGATCAAACTCAGCCCAGATGATATCATCCAAGACTGCCCCCCCTCTTCATCTAGATCAGCCCAGTCTGAGTCCAGCCCACCCCGAATCTGAGCAATTTTATCCTGCAGAAAACAAGAAAAATCCTCGGCCTATCCCTGTATGGGGTCTTCCCACTCCCCAACCTCAAGAAGGGAGCAGGTCACCCTAAAAATGGCATCTGGGCAGTTTTCTGTGGATGCAATAAGGGCAGAGAAGTAAGAACGTTTCACTGTCCTTATTGCCACTAAATACGTCCTAATATAGGCTCGCAAAAGTGTTCGGTCAGAATCAGTACAGCTAGACCTCCAACCACTCTCTAGGCATCTTTTCCAGCATTTCATCTCCCTTAGCTCCCCTGAAAACCAGGGAGCCAATTGGGATCGACACTGGGCCAGAGGCCGCAAGGGCATGACGCAATCAAGAGCCCTGGCAGCTGCCCTATCCCAGGCAGCTACCAGGTCCCCAACAGGATCGTGTGTGTGTGCCTCGAGAAACCGCCCATCAGGCACCTGGGACAGAACCATTTTAACGGGTCCACCTCCCTGCGATGGGGGGGTGCAGAATGGAAGTCTAGCCTAAGGACCGAGTGATCTGACCATGACAGGGGTTCAATCAAAACATCCCCTAAACCCAGACCACTCTGCCACTGTTCCGAGATAAAAATCAAATCCAAGATGTGTCCCCCCATGTGAGTGGGGTCGCAAATTACTTGGGTTAGGCTCATGGCTGTCATGGACGCCATGAACTCCTGAACAATCCCTGAGGCAAGCCCGGCAGACAGCATATTAAAGTCCCCCATAACCATAAGTCTGGGGGTCTCCACCGCCAAGCTGGCCACAACCTCGAGGAGCTCAGGCAGGGCCGACGTCACATGGCAGGGAGCCAGATATGTGAGCAGTAGGCCCATCTGAACCCTAGAACCCCACTTCACATAAAGGGATTCACATCCAGATATCTGCGAGACAGTGACTTCCCTAGGACATAGAGCTTCCTTAATAACAACCGCAACCCCACCACCCCTCCCCTGGGCCCTTGGCTGATGAAAGACTTGAAACCCAGGTGGGCATAATTCAACCAGAGGGACACCCCCCTTCCGGGCCCACCCAGGTCTCGGTAATGCCAGCCAGGTCTGCTGCCCCCTCCTGAATCAGTTCTTAGATGAGGGGGGGCTTGTTAACAATGGACCTGGCATTACATAACATCAGCCGCAGGCCCAGGGACCAAGAACACAAACCACTCAGGGAACAGGAAGTAGTTAGGGGGTTGGAGCATGTCACCATACGTAACCAACGGGGACATGCTCCCCAAACTTGATATGGCCCCCTATACCCATCATAGTTGCCCCTCCCACCTATAAGAATCCTATAAGGCCTGGTCACAAGAAGTTGATTAAATCTGCCAAGTAGTTGACTAAGTCAACTAAGTTGACTCAGTGAACCATGCCCTCCTCAGCCGAGTGCCAGGAGCAGACCCTCCACCTTCTCTGCAAATATCTTTCCTATTATCCTTGGGATAAGAGGTAAGGGAGGGAATGCATAAAGCAACCCCCGTGGCCCTGTCAGCCAGAGCACATTGACCCTTTCCACCCCCTGTGTTGGAAATCTGGCAAAGAATCTTGGGAGTTGGCAATTGACTGAGAGGTGAACAATCCAGAATTGGAGTTCCAAATCTGCTGGTTAGTTTCCTGAACAGCTCTGGGTACACTCGCCACTCTGAATGGTCAATCACTATGTGACTCGACCAGTCCACCTGAACATTGCTGGACCCTGAGATGTGGTCTGCTCATATCAAATGGAGTTGATGTTCTGCCCACAGCCACAAGGGGTGATCGTCTTCCATGAGGGGCCTGGAGTGTGTGCCTTCCTGAAGATTGATGTTCACCTTGGTGATCACTTTGTTCATAAGAATGAAAACATGGGACTTTCTCTGGAAATGCTGCAGAGCCAGGTGAAACTCTCTGAGCTCCAGCCAATTTATGTTGTGCATTTTTTTCTGTAACAGACCATTGCCCTTGCGCCATTTGTGTCTGGAAGTGTGTGCCTCAGCCGAATAGGCTGGCATCTATCTGTGGTGACTGTGACCCAGTCTGGCTCCTTGAAGAAATCTGTCCAGTGACCAGGATGTCCACTACCAAAGAGTCTAGAGTACTCCTGTCGGAACTGCCACTTTGGCATTGGAATTGCTCTTTCCCTCTCTTTGAACTGGCAAGAGAAACCATTGTAGATCTCTGGTGTGTAATAATTCCCAGGGAACAATACAAATGCATGAAATCATTTTTCCCAACAATTGGGAGAGTCACCAGTATGACTGCATGGGTTGATTGAACTTGACTGACCAAGTCCTTGATGCTCTCCCGTCATTCTTGTGACAGGTGGACTGGTTGGTGGGGTTAAAATGGCTCTTGGCTCTGTTTATTGAAAACCCATGTTCCTGAAGCACTAGGATCATATTTTCCAAATTCTCTGCAGCCTGGGCTTGTGAAGAGGACTGTATCAGGATATCATCCAGATAGCATTGGGCTTGAATTGGCATGGCTCGTATGTGGGCTGACAATGCTGTTTAGAGCTTCGTGAATACTCTGGGTGTCGAGGACAGACCAAAGGGTAGAGTCCTGTATTGGAAGCAATGACCTGCATAGTAGAACCTGAGAAATTTCTGATGTTCTGGCCGAATTGGTACATGGAGGTATGCCTCCATCATGTCTATTGAGGTCAGGAAGTTATCTTGTCAAATACCTTCCAATATGGTCTGTAGCAATTGCATCTTGAATCTCTTGTATCTTAAATGAGTGTTCAAGCACCTGAGGTCTAGAATTGCTTTCCATCCCCCAGAGACCTTTGGGATCACAAAAAATAATTGAGTAAAACCCTGTGTCTGTTGCTCCAGCGGAACCAGCTGAATTGCCTTGATTTCCAGAAGATGTTGTGTTGCCTTCTTCATTAGCAACCTCTTTTCTTTTGTTTTTGAGATAGGTCATCGCACAAAGAACCTCAGGGGGAGAGAAAAAAACTCCAGAGACAGACCAAATCTCACTATGCTCTGCATCCAAGCATCTGATGTTGTTTCCTCCCATTGGTCGGCAAATAGATTGAGTTGACCACCTATGGGAGAGTTTGATAAACTGTCACTTGTTCCTATGAAATGGATGGCTTCCGTTGCCACGAAAAGACCACCAGGAATTATACTGCAGCCTGCCTCTGAATCCCAGTTTGTCTGACTGTCTGCCCTGGTGAAGTATGAAGGGTCTCTGAAGAGACTCAGAAGGGCTTCTTGCACCATCACCACTAGTCATCTAAAATAGGAACCCAGCTTGTGACCAAACATCTTGCTAATGGAAGGTAGAATCTTCCTATGATCCTTAGTTTCTATCAAAACTGGATCTAGGGCTGTCCCAAACAGCTTCTCTCCCATGAAGGGGGACAAAACTATCCTCCACTTGTGTCTTGGATAAGCTTGCCAATTATGGAGCCACAGTAGCCTGGTTACTGACGAGGTGGTGGCCCTAGAGACAAACTTTGCCATGGGCAATGTGGCATCAGCCGAAAATTCTATGGCTGTTATTATTTTGTTGTTATCCTGTTATTATTTTATTGATATCCTGTTATTATTTTCTTGATATCCTGGTGTGTTCCTGATGTCATCCATTGGAATTCATGATTGTAGCTGTTTGAGCAATAAAAGTAACTTCCTGTTAAAGAAGGATGCTGTAGAGGACACCCTGACTGCCCAGGCAGCTGCTGGTGACTCTTACAGAGAGTGAATTCTGATCTCTTGTCCTCCATCTTCAGTGCCTCATCCATATTGGATGGGATGAAGTTGGGGGAACTCAGGGCAACAACCGGACTGTCCACAGTGGGTGGTTGTAAGGATCTATCGAATTCAGGGTGCAGTTATAATTTATTTTTATCCAGGGTGCTGGGATTGTGGTTCATTCCTGGAAATGACCATTGTCTCTGCACCACATCTCTAAATAATTGGGGCACCAGAATCTCCTTGGTCAACATAGTTGGTTCAGAGAATAATAGATTCGCTGGATCTGAAGACCCCCAAGGTAGATTCAGCCACTGTGGTCTTGACCCCAAAGTGGGTAGTGGCCTTGGCCTTGTTGAGCAATGGTTTAAATAAGGCCAGTTTGAATAGGCCATGGAAGGATGGGGTGTCAGATGCAGTCACTTCCTCTTCAGGCAGTCCCAGATCCTCCTCGTCAGAATAAGCCACTTGGCTGTGCATCAAGGTATTTGGATATTGTGGTGCCTGGCAATCTGAGTAGTCCCCTATGTCTTGGAGAGTATAATAATATGTACAACTTTGGGGCTTTTGGAAACCCCTTGGCTATCGCCTGAGAAATCACATCCTCTATATGAGGAGAAAGGGTGTCATAGTCTTGCCCAGAGTGAAGACCAGCCATGACAGGGGTAAAGGTCACTTCAGGGACTTGTTTCTTTTTTTGTGGGGCCACCCATCTTGGTGTGTCAGAACCAAGTCTGGTACTACTGCAACAGGCCCTCACAGGTATAAGGAGCATAAGGTTGGTTCAGAACTGGCAACTCCTGTGTTCCCAGGACTTGCAGTGGAGTACCCTGTTCTGTGAGCACCCTTGTGCTTTACAAACTCTTTGTCTATCACCTTCTAGCATCAGCCTCCTCTGCCCTTGTGGGCTTTTTGGCACAGATGGCTTTAGTCCTTATCTTGGCTGCCACTCCTGCAAGATTAGACTTGCATTTTGAAGGCACCATTTTGGAGCCAGAGCCTGTGGGGATAGTGTGTGTGCATTGCCACTCATGCTTCCAGTTGTATCCTCCATCTCATGCTGATTCTGTGATGAGGGAAAGGATCAGGCTTGCATTCTTCAGGGGCTCCACTATTGAAATATACACATTTTGCTTAGAAGAAAGCAGTGAATAAATGGCAGGCTTACCTCTCCAGAGATTCTGTTCCTGCTGAGGCTTGTGTTTCACCATGAGTTTGCACTGGATAACCAGGCAGGGACTATCATTGCTGGATAGATGGTGGTTATGCTGAACAGGATGGGGGGGAGCCAGCATGTCCACACGCTCAGTCAAGGCTTCTATGACCAATCAAAAGCAGATTAAGCAAGCCTGTGAAAGAGCCTCCAAATCTGGCACTTTCTCCAATGCAGCAGAGAATTGGCTTGTTGGCACGCTTTTTAAAAGACAGCTACACCCAAGCTTTGGAGATAAATCAGTCTGCTGTCTATTTAGGGCTGGCTGGACTTTCCAGCTGCTCAATAGCCTGTCAACCAGGGAAGGATAACCACAGTTTACAAGCACCACAATGGTTTGTTTCTCTCCCTGAACAATTGATAAGCAATGAATTCTTTATTTGGAACAAAGTCAGTGCTACCTGCCTCTTTACCCACCACCATTTAAATGACCTGTGCACCCCATGCATCACACGCACCCACATTCCCATGCTGGCCCATCCATCATGTAAATTAATTGCTGCAGCTGGCATGTCATGTGCGTATGCACCTTTTTAAAAGCTGGGCCAACACATTAGAGGAATGTCAATCTTGGCCCCTGCCAGAGGAAAACACCAATCAGTTGGGCTGATAAGGAATGTGCCCATCAGCTGGGCCAGCATGGCAGAGGAATGTCAATCCCAGCTCCCACACGGAGGTGATGCACCCATCAGCTGGCTGATGAGAGAAGTGCCCATCAGCTGGGCTGGTCACATGGCAGCGTCCCCTGAAAGACAGTGCCATTAGGACTCTGGGAGAACACCAGGTGGCTGCAACCTCCTCTTCTGAAGTGCCTCAAAACACTGTGGGTGAATGTGTTCCCCCCATGTGAATGTCAGCCCCAAACATTGGATGAATGGTGGGGCTGACATAGTCCTTTTGAGGCCTCCCCAACTGCCTAGCTGATGTTGCAGCATCTGTGGCAGTCTTCCAAAATGGCTGCCACCTCTTTCAAAATGGTGTGCACCTAAACTGCGAAGTGGGGATGAGTGAGCCACTAAGGCAGTGTGCAGGCTTGTCCCTTGAAAGGGGGTCCAAATAGCCTCTCTGGCCTCGCAGTATGCAGGCTGCACCCAAATAATGAATTCTAACAGTGTTTGCTCTTGGCTAGCCCAGTGTGATAAAAGGTGCTTGTCTGTGCTATCACTGCCTGTCAGCTGTTTTAGGATGACATGATCAAAGGGAGCATTTTGGCTTGTCAGTTGTTCCGTGCAATCTGCTGGGTCATAGGTTTGCCTCACTTATGGTGGTTATTTTATTTTAAATGTTGTATTAAAATGGCCACTGCTTCTAATTCAGCCATTTAAAATGGCCACTGTGTCTTCTTGGAGGCTTGCCGGCTCAGTTAAAATGCCTCTTTGAAATTGGCTGCAGCTGTGCCTAAACAGAGCTGTCAGCCACTTACCGCTATGGCGGAAATTTTTCAAATTTCCAGCTTTTTGTACAAAAGAAGATAGTTTCAGTCTCCTTAAAATTTGCTGCAGCTACTGCCTGAGCCCTTATCCTGTAGCCCTTAGCTACAGCAGCTGTTTGTTTTAGAAAAGATACAATTCTACTTGCTGTTTGACAGAATCTCTTTTTGCTTTGCTGTGGAGAATCCAAGGAATTCCTAGAAGTTTCTCCTGTCTTATTATCACTTCAAATTTCAAGCAGGTTTAGACATGTCTTAGTAGAACTGAAGACTGAGTCAAACTGGGAAGGCACCAGCAGATGAGGTGTGTCTGAACAAGATTGACAGACTCAGTCTTCAGAACTAATGCAAGAGTAACCCATTCCTTGGATTCTCTCTAGCACACTGGAGAAAATCAGGTCTTTGGGGCCTTGCAAAACAGTGTTAATGTGGGGGGTGACAATTATATTTTTTCAACAATAATTTTCCAGGGGGAGGGAGCCAACATAGGGAAGACCGTTATTATATTACTACAGCATTTCCACACCAAAGTAAACTGGTCAGAGTTCTAACTGCTGAGTGTTGACTAAAGCATACAAAGCTTTCTCAAGCACAGCTCTCTATATAATTCATTATAGTCATCTTCTTAAACCAAATATGAACCACCATGTCAAGAAAAGACCAAATATAATATCTCAGTTCATTATATGAAGTTCATCTAGTAAACAATTATAATAATATACCTCAAATATTTTGCCACAATAGCAATCACTACTATAGACCAATAATATTTATTATGATATAGTATGTTTGGGAGGTGAAGAATTATTGTGGAGAAAAAAAATTGAGATTCTAGGAGGCATTTCACCATTAATGATCTCATAAGTTGTACCTATTGTTACTTAGTAATGATATTATGCAATAATAATAGTCAGGAGGAGTCAGGTATTGCTATTTCTTGCCATCCTATTTTCTATTCCTAATAAGGTTATCATATCACACTGAGAAGCCATCACTGAAACTGATACCCAGTAGTATAGAGAACTCTACTTTTTTCAAATAAACACAGGCAATTTATTTTCAGGTCCTGCTACTCAACTCAGCAAGATTGGAAGGGGAAGCATGCCCAGCATGCAATTAAATATCCCATTTAATCAGAACAAGGCTGCACGATCAGACCATTGTCATCATCAAAATAGTCAATCTTAAAAGTAATGTTCTTAAACAGCATGGTGCTGTGTTTTAACACTAAAAAAAGCCAGCTGGCAGATTTGTTATTGTTGCTGTTGTTTTATATTTTATAGCAAAGGCATGCTTAGTCATTTCTGCCATCTGCTGCACAAGTATTGGTTAATAGAAGGCTGGTGACTACCTAGCAATTCTGGTGTTAAATTGTCTAAAAGAAAAGAGCCAAAAGAAATGACAAGATAACATCAAAATAGTGTGCCTGAGCATGAACAAGTAGACACTAAAACTGAAGCAAAAAAGGCGCACCTGAAGAAAGATAGAATATAAGAATGATTTTTCTTGCCCAGTAATAAAGAAATATGGCTGCTGTTACACTTATAGAAAATCAAGACTAAACATATAGAATTGCTCTCTGGCTCTAAAATCAGTGGGACATATAAAAGGGATAATTATGTGCTGGCAACTTTACTTCATTCCTTGATTCAAGAAAAATTCCCTAAAAAATTGTTTTACTCCATTTTCTACTTTGACAGGATAAGAAAATTACATGAGAAGAAATGGCTTTTAAACTTTTAGGGCAAAAAGAGCTTGCTTTTTCAAAATGCTAGGATTAGATTGTTTTAAAGAGGGTCACTGCTGGGCAGCAGCACCCACTGTTTCAATAGATCTCTGATAATTGCTATAATTAACAAGAAATGGTGAGAAAGATTTATGAATATAAAATAGGTGGTCTGGGGAAAAAAAAACCTTGTAACTGGTTATACCAGTGTTCTTTTTACTAGTTACTCCAAAAATAATCCTATTCTAGGAACTATTAAAGATTTATTTTAAAGATTTATTTTTATTTGAAATGCCTAATTATGGATACTATACTTTGTGGGATAATAGTAAAGAACAGGCTGGCATCCATCCTCCTGAAAGAGAATTTCTTTTAATAATAAAACAGTTTAAATATAGAAAACTCTTTATAATCTTAGTGTATACTTTTAAACTAAAATCTAAAATAAGTGATATTAGCATGTTTATTTAAATTGTATAGCATTTTACACAGAGTGCAGCAGTGTCCCTCAAGGGGAGGTAAAACAAAATCAAAGAGGTGAAAATGATTAAACTCTGTCCCTTTTTAATGGGAGCATGCAAATGTAACATGAAAAAAAAGGAAAGGTTTTAGGTGGCCATAACAATCTTCCTGAGTTCTTTGATTCTCCCTGCAGATACCATGGTAATGAAGAACAACAAGAACAACAAAAAGAAAGATTATTTTCAAGATAATGTATGTACTATTGGGAGACAAAACTGTAGAATTCTGGATACTGGCAAGAATTAAGATTCTCATTTCCTCTTCATCTTGTTGATCTGGCCATTCAGTGTTTTTGTTTCTTTCTGGAACTGAATCTTGTTTAGTCATGTTCTAGAAATCAATGACTAAACAATGTTTAGTCATTTTCTAGAAATCCTTAGAATGGAATACTTAGAAGTTGGATAGAAAAATGTAATGGTGGTAGATTTTAGGAGAAACTCTCCCATATTGCCACTTCTCACAATACTAGACAACAAAATATCAACAGTAGAATCCTTCAAATTTCTAGATTCTATCATATCACAAGACATAAAATGGACACTTAATATCAAAAACATCATCAAAAAAGCATAACAAAGAATAATATCTTTCTGTGCCAACTCAGAAAGCTTAAACTGACCAAGGAGCTGCTGATCCAGTTCTACAGAGGAATTATTGAGTCGGTCATCTGCACCTCTATAACTGTCTGGTTTGGT
>JAEANM010026717.1:0-10680 GCA_017656035.1 Myanophis thanlyinensis | reverse complement strand
TATGGGGGGAGGGATTTGGGTATTCTTTGGTATGTGAATTCGCGCGGTCTTTTTGCCAGACCTTGCCTATCTATTCTTGCTTTCAGACATGCTTTAGTAAAATTCCACCTGTTTTCAAAAACAGTGGATTCAGGGTTTTATTTCTTGAAGTTTGTTTGAGGCAGAGCTGACACTTGTGATGTTGACCAGATAGGCAGTGTTTCATGTGCAAAGAGCACGACACATCTTCCCAAAGAGAATGTGGTCATGTCTGGATATTGCTAGCTCTTACTCTCTCAGTTTCTCCTTGGTCTAGTTGTGTCCATCCTGCCCAAAACAGGCACTTCTTTTTTCTGGGAAAACTATCATGTTCACTTTTTTAGCAAAAGCCTGTAAACAGTCATGTGACTCTGATTTAAAAAAAGCTAGAAGAAATTCACAGAACCTGTCAGGGACCAAACCCATGTCCCTGTTTCTGCTAAGATCGCAGGCAACTTGCTGCAAGTGTCTCCCTAGCAACCTGGATATCTAAAACTGCTTTCCTCCACCCACACTGCCTTTCTTTTCCTGATCCAGGGATTTCCCTGCTTGCATGCAATCGCCTCTGTTTCCTTTTGTTTCCTGGGTCTCGCTCAAATCCTATTGATAGTCCTGTTACCAGGGCAACAAGGAGAAAAACATGTTCCTGTCTATTCTTGCCTAGTCCAATGATTTACGTACTTTAGTACAGTTCAAGGCTGACTTCTGGAAGAACACAAGGAATCTCCTCTGGAAATTGAGAAAGAGCTGGAAAATTGGGGATTTGGTTTCCAATGCACCATTACTGATGACCAACTAACAAACCAATGAATGATTTGAATCTCCACATAGACTTGAGGCAACTGTGGTTATTTCAGTGGATAACCTACACTAGGAATTGGATGATGAAATAGTAGTCTTGCCATTCATACTTCTTTCCATAAACCTCTCCTGAACTTTCTGTTCAAGTTTAATGCTGGATTCTTCTGGGCCTTCAAAAAATGGTGCTTCCCAAAACCATCTGTCTAGAACAGGGGTCTCCAATCTTGGCCACTTTAAGACTTGTGGACTTCAGCTTCCAGAATTCCTCATCTAGCTTTGCTTTGCTGGCTGAAGAATTCTGGGAGTTGAAGTCCACAAGTCTTAAAGTGGCCAGGGTTGGAGAGCCCTGGTCTAGAAGATGGTGTGGATGGACTACTCTTCAACATCTAAAGCCTCTGGCCTTTGTTGTGCCACAGATTCAAACTAACCCTTACACTATTTAACACATACATTATCTAGTTGCCCCAAAAGCATATGTTGTGTTTGAAAACCTGAGTTGTACTGGTGTGACCAGTATGGCAACTCAATTTAGAAGGTTAGAGGAAGAAGAAGTTTATATATACATACACCAAATTCTTGAATTAAAGACAGGATGTAAGTTGAATCAAATAGCTAAATCATCTAGAAAATAATAATGGATCTTTCTCTTCCTTGTCCCACCAGGATAGTCTCACATTTTCTTTACCCTACTTGGTTAGTTCATGAACTAAGTAGTAATTCTACTACTTCATTCATTCGCCTATGTTTACTAGATTCCACGTAGATTGGCTTGTCTTGCTCAGTTGGTCATAGCCCTGTGATATTTCTCTGTGACTTTCAGACAGAAAAACCCGTAGTAAGAGTAATGGGGAGCAGAGCAAAAGAAAAGAAAATGGGGAGCCCGAAAGAGATCATCAAAGCGAATGAGAGGAAACTAAATGGAAGTAAGTAACTAATGCTGAGGAGACCCCATATAACCACGTCTCTGGCATGAGAGCCTCTTGCTATGTGAGCCAGGAGCGTCTTTTGGATTTGGCAGCATTTTAAGAACAGGAAGCCACATGCCAAGCTGGTAGCAGCCTCTGCTCCAACACGGAGCAGGTTGGAATCCAGCCAAGTTGGATCAGAAGCCTACCTCTTATCATAGGGAAGTTTCTGGTCTCTCCGTGTTACAAGCGCCTGCTCCATCTTGTCCTGATCTTGTCAAAATCATCATTATTGCAAAGACCATAAGCAACTACAAACTTCATGGCTCTATGATGGAGCACCTATGATGGCTCCAGAAGGAAGCATCTAGTGAAAGGCAAGCAACAAGGTGTCCTTGATAGAAGAGAATCTTTGTAGCTCAGGGTTGAACTGTGGCTTGGTATCCATGGACACCTTGTTGTAGAGTCCTTGGTCCTCTGTGAGCTTGGTTGTTTTCTTACACACTTTTCATTACCAAACTAGGTAACCTCATCAGTGCTAGATCTGATGGAATTATCTAGTTTGGTAATGGGACATCTGCAAGAAAACAACCAAGCTCAGAGAGCACTAAGGACTCCATAAGGTGACCATGGACACTTTCCCTGGATGTCCACAGCCCCCCTGCACTTGCCTTCTTTTTAAATTGTTGTATTGTTATTGTTTTAGGGGAGATGGACATGATGCAAAGCATCATCTGGATTTCCAAAAATGCCTCTGGGACCCATATGCTCCAGAAGCGGTCTTTGGAAATAAAAACAGGGAATAGCTGCAACTCAGTGTTGGTTCAAAAGGATGTCATTTGCCAGAGAAAAAGAGAAATGTAAACTGGATGATACAGAACATCCTGGGAAGGATTGGCAGAGAATAACCATGCCCATTTACTTTCTCACAAAGGGATATTTTGTAAATGGGCATGTTGGCCATGGCAGCACTTCTGAAAAATCCCAAGCCCTCCACCAAGACAACCATTTTCTGACAAAATATATAGTACTAACCCAAAACTCCAAATTGCCCACCAGTTCAAATATTTGACTGCCACAAAATTTGACTTGTCACCTATTCGAAGGCTTGCTCACATGATTAGCTATAATCCGCTTCATCACATTTTTTAAAAAAACTTTATTTATTTGCATTTTGCCTTTATTATTTATAGAAATAACTCCAGGTGGCAAACATACCTATTTAAGGGAATTAAAGGGAACGGGTGGAGCTGTGAAATTCAAATTCAAATTCAAATTTATTGGTCACATACACAGTCATACATGGTATGATATGCAGTGAAATGTTTACGTGACCGCACGCGACCACGAGTAAGTTAAGGCAAAATGGGAGGATGAGGTAGGAAATAAGTTAGGGATAGTTGGGAAGGTGGGAGTTAGATACAGTCATGGTTCCTGTTATGGTCCTGAGAGTTCTTGTGGTTCCTGGTTTAGTGTCCATATTGCCTGTGGAAAGAAGCTTTTTCTCATTCTCTCTGTGTTTGCCTTCAGAGAGTGAAAACGCTTTCCTGACCGCATCATGGTAATGAAAGAGTGATTGGTACAAAATCAGCAGCTGGATTTCATGTCTAGAACTCACAGTCTGCTGGTGATTGGCCCAAAGCCATTCTCAGATGACTTGCATGCTCAGGTTGAATCTAGAACTCACAATCTCCTCGTTTCTAAGCTTGCACCTTACTCACTAGACCAGACCAAACAGGCTCAGTTATACAACCTAATCACATGCTATGAATGACAAAGCTTTCATGATTACCTACAGATATTTCAGAATGATGATTATATCTCTGCCTGACAAGCACTTCATCATTTTAACACATATTCTAATACTCATCTATTTCAGTGCTTTGCCACAGGTCTCCTTTTTAATGAAAAAAAACCCTCTTCCTCTCCCCAGAATCTTTTTAAGAACACGGATAGTTGGAAACCCTGAACTCAAGGTCATTTACTTGGGGGGGGTAATAAAAATGATTTACTAATCTAAGTAAATTGCTGGAGGAAATTATTAACTGTCTTTAAGGACTTAATCAAAACATCCCCGGTAAAATGCACCATTCATTCTTTGCTCGCTTCTTTCTAGGATGCGTGAAATCCAAATCCTTCATTTGAAATTCTGTCAGAAGTTTTGCCTGAAGGGCAACCCTCACATTTGCTTCAGAGCTGGCTTTATGGGAAATCTGGGGGCCCTGCTAAATCTCTCAAGATGAAAAATAGATGTAAGATGAAATGAGAACATCCAGAGTGTTCATTTATTTCAGCAATAGACTTCAGTCATTCAGTCCCTATTTTCCTTGTTGTGATTAGAACACGACAATAAGTACAGCTCCATTCACAGTTCATAATATTCAGGTATGTTGTGCAAATCCACGATGAATTTGCCAGGAAGGAAAATAAATGAAACTTTAGAGCTTCATTTAGATTCTGGATTGTTTTACTTATCTTTACTTCAACATTCTCTTCTGGTAATAATGTGTCCAAGACTGCTAACCATGAAATGGAACATCATGTTCAATGATGCTCAAGGGCAACACTCACAGTCATGTTGATGAGTTTTTTAAAAAGCCTGATCTGAAGCAGGATACTTGGCTACAAAAGGGACAATATTGTGGTGAAATGTAGAGTTCACCCTATAAACAGAGAAGGGATTCATTACTGGACAAGGACATTCAGAAAAAGATTGGTGGGAAAGAAGAATAGATGAGAAAGAAACTCCGCATAATGCTGTACTGATTTTGTGTGATGTAAGTAGTCGTAGACGAGCTCAAGATTTTTGTTATTTTATCTGACAGCAATAAAGAGCCTTCTTGGAATTCTTGCTGTGCCTGGTTGTTGAGTCGCCCTGTCTTGAGGGCTATCAAACATGCCAGGCAACAGATCACATTTATTACTGTAAAACTTGGAAGAAGATAATTACATAGGTCCTAATCTACCATCATCTTATGTCCAGCTCTCTGTCAAAGAACATTGTGTCTCTCTGTTGTGTAAAATCATGCATATAAAAGTAAAATGACACATATTGTAGACTAGTCTGGAAATCACCATGAAGAAAGGCAGCTATTTCTTTTTAAGATGGAGGAAGTACTAAAGAACCATCCTTAGTAAATTGGCACGTGTCTTGTTTTTGTTGCCTTTCGTAGACAGATGAAATTTGCCATCCATCAGATTTAGACAAATCCTCCATAATTAGCAAATACTAATTTCCTGGTGTACTCATGTTAGGACTATCAGAAATAGTGTAGCAGCCTAAATTCTAACAAATAGAGTTACACATAGGTCAAGGTCTTTCTTGTCCACGTGAACACTCTAATTTAGGATTTACGTGCTTCTTTGAAGTATTTGCTCCCATCTTTACTAATTCTCTATGTACGTGAAATACCATGCTTGAAATCTGCGGTGTGTATGCCATACTTCTGGGAGAAAAAAGGTTTCTTCATTTCTGCATCCATCTGGACATGTTTATACGTGCAGCTGAAAAGAGGACACATTGACAATTCTTTGCCATTAAATAAACTTGCACTCCCAATTTGGAAATAGGTAATTATTTTTAGCTTTTCTCTGAAAATGCAGAAATGTCTGTCGCTGGCCTTAAGCCATCACCAATTAATCTCAAGTATAAGTGACTATAGAAATTGCTACTGATTAAAAAAAAAATGCTTCTTGGATGCTGGTTTCGTGCATCGATGCTCATATTCTAAGTACAACTGGAGGATCGGAGTGAACGGAGCTCAGCAAATGCAGCAACATTCCAATGGGTATTTGGAAGACAAAAGAATGATGAGCAATAGGAAGCTGGTTTGTCATTTTGACGGGGCCACAATAAACATTTATGCTAGAATGAAAACTAATGTGCACTTAAGAGTCATAAGATGCTACTTTTCCAGAAACACAAAAGAACAGATTCAAAGTATAAAGTATATTTAGGATGGTGAAATTTCCTTCTGGGCCATTAAAGTTTTACTTGGTATTTTTGATTCCACCGTAAAACTCTTTATAAAATCAAGATGGCGCTCTCTCAGAAATTGCTAGAGAAAATTAAAAGGAGGCATTTCCCCTCCCACACAATGTTCAAGCTTCCTTGGATTCCTGGTCTACTGTACAAATAACTCTCCCAAATTCAGATTCTGAGCTCTTGTCCGAGTGACACCATTGGTGCTGAAGGAATCAAGCACATTATTTTCCTCTGTTCACCAAAGCTCAGAGGGAAAGATCCTTACCATTTTTTTTACCAAAACGATGAAATTGCTAACAAATCCTTCTTCTTTCCAACAGTTCTGAAGCATTTGTTGCAACATTTGCTTATTTATTGAATATTTATTATTTGTTTACCAGGGGCCAGGTTCATAAGAGATCTTATACTCGTGCACATTTTAATCAATCAAATCATTCCACTTTTATATCATTTCATTCACCAGAACAATTCTAGCCATCTCACACATTAGAATGAAAAACAACAAGGCGATCATAATAAGAATGAAAAAATAGACAACAAGAAATAACAACAATAATAATACCCAATGGCACGGGAGAAGGACAATCCCAGATCTGCTTCCCACCCACCTCCCCTAAGGGCAACTGGACTTTCTTTGTTTTTCCTTGAAGACATTTCACTTCTAATTCAAGAAGTTTCTTTAGTGCTCGTGTTCAAGGAAAAACAAAGAAAGTCCAGTTTCCTTTAAAAAAAAAAAAAGTACCATTGGGACAACCATGACCTGAATGACTGAGAACCTCCACAGATGAGAAGGACAATCGAAGTCAAGTCACAGATCTAAGACAGAAACTCACTACCAGGCAATGGACCATATTCCATTCTATCCCAGGCCTGCTGGAAGAGTTACATTTTTAAAGCAGTAAGAAACCGTAACAGGATCATGCAATGTCAGAGAGAATGATGTCCTATAGCAGGGGTGTCCAACCTTGGCAACTTTAAGACCTGTGGACTTCAACTTCAGAATTCCCCAGCCAGCCATGAGACGTCACCCTGCCAATGAAAGTGCATATAGTCAAGGCTATGGTTTTCCCAGTTGTAATGTATGGCTGTGAAAGTTGGGCCACAAGGAAGGCCAAGCACCAAAGAATTGAGCTCTTTGAACTGTGCTGCTGGAGAAGACTCCTGTGAGTCCCTTGGACTGCAAAGTGAACAAACCAAGTCGGTCCTAGAGGAGATCAACCCTGACTGCTCTTTAGAAGGGCCAGATCCTGAAGATGAAACTCAGATAGTTTGGCCACCTAATGAGAAGGAAGGACTCCCTGGAGAAGAGCCTAATGCTGGGAACAATGGAGGGCAAAAGAAGAAGGGGACGGCAGAGAAGGAGGTGGCTGGATGAAGTCATTGAAGCAGTCAGTGTAAGCTTAAATGGACTTTCAGGGATGCTAGATGACAGGAAGGCCTGGAGGAACGTTGTCCATGGGGTCATGATGGGTCAGATATGACTTCACAATTAACAACAACAAGAAGTTTGGACACCCCTGTTCTGTAGGGAAGATGACAGCCACAGAGACAGTCCATCTCTGAGGTTCTTCAAGATGGAGCTGTTTTCCTGATGGGACCTAGATTGCATCACGTTCAGCTGAAATTAACCATAACTCTTAGCCAGCTACGTCCTTTATTCCAATAAAACTGAACCAGACAAGACTGCACTGAGAACAATGGGAGCCCATAGAGCCCTGTTTCATTCTCCACATTGTCTCTTCTCAACAATGTGTAAAGAGGAGGAATTATTTAAAAGAGGAATGAGGAAAGCCTGAGAACCAAAGAAAAACCAAGCTGACTTAACGGAATTGGGGGGGGGGGTGTTGGGGAGAATATTTATAGAGTAATTCTGGAGGAGGAATTTCCACTCTGAGTAATTTCTTATACTGAAATTGCTTCTTCCAGCAGCAGTCAAAAGTGGGGCACATTCAGTAAAGCTCTTGACATTTTAGGTCCTTTGATTTCCTTTCCTTGTGTCACCAGAGGCATATATATATATATATAATCCTAAGGGTCCTTTTGACCTCTTCATATGGAAAATGCCTTGGTAAAATAAATATTAAGTACCCCGAGGAAATAAATTCTATTCAGCATGAGGTCATCACAGAGAACTCTTAAAGGTCAGACATTTTCCTAATCATAAAAATGTGACTAATTGACAGAAAATGGAGAGAGCAAAAACTCGACCCACCCTTTTCTAATTAAAGGAAACAATAAAGCTTGCCTGTATCATATATTGCCTAAGCTTCTTATATTAGTCAATTGACAAAGTCAACATGAAAATTGACCTTAGGAGAATGGAGAAGGACATGAAGAAATACAGTATGCTACTACAATTGGAAGAGATTATTTAGTCTCTCTAGTCGATATAGGAATCCAACTTCAAATATCTTAAAAGATATGGTTTCTAGCTTCCAAAAGCACACATCGTGATATCTCTGAGCAACAGGTTCTACTATTGAACTAAATGCCCTGCTGGCATATTTGATCAACGTTCAGCTTTCCTATACTTTAAATCTATTATTCCATAAACTGGTCTTAAATATCTCCAGTCTATATTCCTTCCAAATATTTTCTGAATGCTATCCTCTTCAGATGTCTTTCTGCAGGGCCAAACATCCAACTCACTCTGTTTTTCTTCATAAGACCTATAATACGAGGGCTATCCACAAAATAGATTATGTTTTGCGATAGAAAAAAAAACAAAGTGTAGGAAAAAAAATATTATATACACTTGAAAGTGACACTTAAATACTACTTTTCAACATATTCACCGAACAAATTGAGGCACTTATCATAGCGGTGAACAAGCTTTGTAATTCCATTGTCATAAAATTCAGCCGCCTGAGACTTGAGCCAGTCAGTCACGCTCGCCTGCAGTTCCGTGTCGTCGTCAAAGCACTGTGTTCCAAGCCAGGTCTTCATCCTCGGAAACAAGTGGTAGTCGCTTGGTGCAAAATCGGGGCTGTAGGGCGGATGAGGAAAAATCTCCCACTTGAGAGCATTCAGGACTTGTCAAGTGCGATTTGCTGTGTGTGGTCGGGCATTGTCATGCAAAACCAAATTTTTGAGCTTAACTTTCCTCTACGCTTGTTCTGAATTGCTTTTCTTAGTTTTTGCAACGTTTCACAACTCGCGGGATTTTCAATTGCAGCACACATTTCAAACGTTTGCTGTGAAATAACGGGCAACGGTATGAACCTCTCACTAGCACGACTAGATGCAGACTGAGCGGCGGACACACAGACCAAAGATAGCTGCGTTAGCTCCGCTCCTTCTTGCTACAGACAAAAACGTAATCTATTTTGTGGACAGCCCTCGTACTTTTTACCTTTTAATCATCTCAGGTGTCTTCTTTTAATTTATTCTTTATTCCAATTGACCCTCAACCTCTGAAGTTTCATCATATTCAGGAAAAGGCTTTTAAAAAACCTCAAACTTTTTGCAAAACTTCCTTAATCATTGTCTCTAAAGTGTAGAATAAGTGTTTCTTGCTGTAATGACTTTTACTGCTGGAACTTCCCTCACACTATTGCAAAACAACTCTTGTAACTACAGTGAAAACCACCTTTTAAAAAGAAAGGTAACCCAAAATTCCTATGACTATTTTCAACAATTAGGCAATTTTATAAACAAAGATCTTGCATTCCAGCATTAATCCCACTTAACTGGGGGGGGGGGGGGGAAGCTTAACACAATTATTATATTTCAGCCATTTTAGATTATGGAATACTAGATCTCTACTTTTCCTAATCTCACTCTGGATTCAAGTATCAAGATGGACAAGATTACTCTGGGGCAATTTGGAAAAGATCAGGTTCTTTCTGGTACGGGGGGGCTTGAATTGGGAGGCTTGAATTGGGGATTCTCTGCACTTTGTGGATTTTTAATATTGTGTTGTTCTGCATAGAGGTGGCCTAGTGGTAAAGACACTCGCCTCCCACTTGGAAGGTTGAGAGTTCAATTCTAGGTAGTGGTAGATGTTTCTTGCCTAGGGCTCAAAGAAAAAAATATCTGCTGTGTACTCAGCACAGGCATCAGGAAGGGCATCCAGTCAGTAAATGCTCAGTTCTATTCAGTTACCCAAACTCTACCTTGAATATGGACTACAAAGGTCATAAAAAGAGAGTAATTGTGTTGTTGTGCACAAGAGCATTAAGCGATGTGATTCTTCCCTACCTGCCCAAATAAACCAAAAGGACACTTTCCAGAAACAGGTTTACTGTTGCGTTAAGAAGAATAGTTCTCTACTTCAAATTTCATCATGCTATATCCTTTTATTTCCATCGTGCCACTTCTTTTGCATATAAACTCTGCATGGTTCAGACTGACCCACTTTTATAGGATAACAGCAATCCAGCAGCAGCCTTTTTCCTAAGGGGGAATTAGGATTCAAGCATGGAAGCCTTAATGAGATGCACGGCTAATCCTGCAGGACTCCATGAGAAGACGAGACAGAGCTGTAAAACTAGAGATTTGGTCACAGAAATCTTTTTCTAATCCGCAGTCCCACTGTATTTTCAGAGCTGACCAATTAATGCAGTTAGGGAATTTTAAATCTAGATTTTGGGGAGTCCCTGTTTCTGATGGAAATGAATATTACTTAATTAATTTTAACATAGGTGGGGCAATCCCTCCTGTATTTGAGAGAGGAACACGCCTGATAAAATTGCTGAGCTAGGGTAAGAGAAGTGCAAGTTCAGCTGGAAGGTGAAGTTAAATCTGACATCATTTTAGAGTCATTGTGTTGCCACAAGAAACCCAAGTCCATCCCCCATGAATTATGTTGACCGTTACCAGCACAACTTTAGTTTTGACTATTAGTTGACTAAATTCTTGTATGGAGGTAGCAATAATAAACTCTTCTATGCTTTAAATTCTTTTTTTATATATATATATGTAAAATTGTATTGGATTTTCCACAACAAACAAACAAAACAAACAAACAAA
>JAEANM010026716.1:0-10681 GCA_017656035.1 Myanophis thanlyinensis | reverse complement strand
AATAGAATAGAATTCTTTATTGGTCAAGTGTGATTGGATGCACAAGTAATTTGTCTTTGGTATAAGATATGCCGTACAGGATAATAAGAATGCCTTATCGTTTCAGAAAACTAATTTTACTTGCATCTTGAGAGATGCTAAATGAGAGGAAGAAGCGGTTTATGGCCACTCACCAATTAGGCAAACACAGAAATCACTTTCAACCAAGTGTGGAAGCACATTAGAGTCTTGTGAAATACATGGAGACCCAATGAATTTCAAGTCGTAGCAAAACATTACTTGTCACAATGAACATTTGCTCTTTCAAAGGGAGAGAGGGAGAGAGAGTGGGGGGGGGAGAGAGATCCCTGCTTACCTAAATCCTTTTCAACTAAGCTGCCAAGCACTAGTTAGGGCAAGGATTCTTAATCCTCTTGTAAGTAAACACTTCCCCTAAAAATCCAACAATGAACAATGAAAACAATATGATTTGGGAAAGTGGATTGCAGGAACTGGGAATGTAGTTTACCAAACAGAAGGTCTGACGGTGACATGATAGCAGTCTTTCAATATTTGAGATGCTGTCACAAAGTATAGAGGGTTGACTTATTTTCCAAAGCACCTGAGGGCAGGATAAAAAGTAACAGATGGAAGTTTATCAAGGAGAGATCCAACCTACAACTAAGGGTAAATGTCCTGACAGTTAGAACAATTCATCATTGGAATGACTTGCCTTCAGAAGTTGTGGGTGCTCTAACATTGGAGATTTTAAAGAAGAGATTGGACAACAATTTGTCTGGAACCATATAGAGTCTCCTGATTGGGCAGGGGGTTGGACTACAAGACCTTCAAGGCTCCTTCCAACACTATTATTCTGTATTCTGTATAACAGTGTAACTCAGAGTGTAACCTGGATGTCTTTTTGTACCTCCCCAAGGAAGGGGAACCCCTGAGTTAGAGTGACAGAAGCCATCAAGTCTGTATTCAGGATGACTCAAAGAGTGGGCCGGCTTCAAGACTCTTGAAACAGTCTCTACAGGAGAATGTCAAAGAAGTCAAAGCTACCATTGATTTCTACTTGACCTCTGAGCCCAGTTCAATATGCTGGTTATCTTCTATAAAGCTATATATGGCATGGGTGTTGTTCAGTTGCTAAGTCATGTTCGACTCTTCACAACCCCTTGGACCAGTCTCCCCTGCCCTCTACTTTTTTCCTGGACTTCACCCAAATTCATGTTCATTGTACTGATGACACTATCTAACTATCTCATCCTCTGCCCTCTGCTTCTCCTTCAATCTTTCCCAATGTCAGGGTATTTTTCAAGGAATCATCTCTTCTCAATAGGTGGCCAATACTTGAGCTTCAGCTTTAGTATCTGTCCTTCTAAAAATCAGTCATGATTTATTTCCTTTAGGATTGACTCATTTGATCTTGCAGTCCAAAAGATTCTCAAGAGTCTTCTCCCAACACCACAATTCAAAAGCATCAGTTCTTTGGCCCTCAGACTTCTTTATGATCCAACTCTCAGAGCCATTCATTACTATTGAAAAACTATACAGATCTTTGTTGGCAAGGTCATGTCTCTGCTTTTTAATATGCTATCTAGATATGCCATAGTATATGGCAGGGTGCCAGGTTGTAATAAAGGGCTACTTTGCTAAATATGATTCTGCCCCTTCTGTCCTACCAAACAGAGAAGGCCTGCTCACCCCGTAGCAAGGATGTGGCCCACAAGAAAGGCTTCTTCATAGTGGCTTCTACATAATGGGGATATACTTTGCTGTTATTCTCTTGACAAAAAAAAAAGCAGAAAATATATTTATTTCAGTGAACGTTTGGCCATTTGTGAAGAATTGTGGGTGCTTGTCTAATATTTCTTTCTGTTTTAGTTTATAATGTTATATTATGATGTTACTATAGATAAATCATATTATCATAAATTATATTATAATCTTGTCCATGGCCCAAAGTCTTTTAGATTAGAGTGGTATAAAGGAAAAATTAAATAAAAAAACCCAAGTTAAATATTTTGTGTCATCTGCTTAGAGAAACAACAACCCCCCAATACTTTATTATGTCATTGTCACTTATTGATGATCAAATTAATCTTGGTCCCTCCTGAATTAGTGAACTTCTGCTCTGAGGATTCCTGGGCCCATATTTGCCATTGTTGAGCCCTGAAGCTTCTCCTGTGAAATTAACAAGCAGAGACCTTCACTGATAAAACAAACAGTTTTTCTGATTTTCCATTGGCTTTGAAGCCTACTGAGGAAAATCGTTTGACATATACACACACACACACAAAGTAATCTCATTTACGTTTCAATTGTCTTGTCACTTTTCTGCTGGCTTTATAATAATTTTAAAAATTAATATCTTTTAGTTCCATTGATAGAATGAAGGTGCAAAGCATTAAATTGACAGTGGTTGTAAAATATATATTAACAATTCTAAATAAGTGAGCATTTCATATTTAGGTTTACACATCTCTTAAATTTTTTAAACTACTCCATAAATAATATATTACAGATCAAGTATATGAATGTGACGAGAATGCGTTGTTGACACATACTGCGTGACAACTTAAAGCTATATTGCCAGATAAAATATCATAATGGATATTCATTAGCTTCTCTAAAAGTACTGTAGAACTAATCTAAACTTGTCAAGCTTCATATATGGTGAGCATGTCCATGGGTTCGATTATTATTTTTCTGAGTTGCATGAGTATCACACTATATCAGTGTGGGCGATCTGCACTTATAAGAACCCAGGGGTGAAATTCAGCCAGATCACATCACATCACTGGAACCAGTAGTGGCGATTTGAAATTGGCCCCGCCCCCCGCCCTTGCCCTTCTATTTTCTTATACGAGCTTCGTATTTTTTTGTTTCTTACCTTAATCAGCTGTTTGGTGTGTCTACGGAACCTTCCTGATGATCCCGGCTGCCTCTGGTGCCTGTAAATGAGGTTTAAAAAGCCACGCTGCAGTGCGTTTGGTGCGCATGAGCGCACCGAACCAGTAGCAAAACTGGTAGGATTCCACCTCTGCAAGAACCCCACTTAACCCTGTCATGCAACCTTCAAAGTATTCTCAGTTTGGGTGGCTGAACTTTAAGAGCGAAAATGCTCATGTTTTGTCTATGTTTTGCTAAAATAAAATGCAAATAAGTGAATTAATTCCTTATTTGCGCCATAAAGTTACCCTTTTGTCAGATGGGCTGCACATTTTAATCCCTCACCCAGTGAGCCCAATGCACTCTTGCCTATGCTGCCGATAGCACTTGGGGCCTGGTTTTAATAAGCATGACCACGGTTGCAGAAAATTTGCTTGCTCCACCTTTACAAATTCAGTTAGTTTAGGGTTTAGTGACATAATTTTTTATTCTATATTTTATTTTAGATGCTCCTAATCAGTGTTTCTCAATCTTGATGACTTTAAGATATTTGGACTTCAACTCCCAGAATTCTCCAGCCAGCAAATCTGGCTGGGGAATTCTGGGAATTGAAGTCCAAACATCTTAAAGTCGCTAAGGTTAAGAAAAACTGCTCTAAATAGTTAACCAGTCAAACTAATTTTACACATTGCTATTCATTTTCAGTAATGCTTACTGTATGCTGAGTTCAGTTTGATTAAAAATCAACATATCTATATAAACAAACAATGGGAATTTAAACCATGATGCTATGTCTTAATTTAATTCTCCCCTTCTTTTTCATTGCTGATGGTACAGGTAATGTTTTTTATTAATATTATTTTGTTACTATTCGTAATTTATTTAATGATAATGTTAATCCCTAATAAAAATCACCAGAACAAATTCAGACAAGCTTTATCCTTGCATGATCTCCCCACCTTCTTTCAACACAGCAACCAGCCAAACAAATCCATAACCTTTATTTTGCATTTCAGATTAACTGCAGCTTGCTGTGCTGTCTGACCTTGGAGGAACAATATAACTCTTAACTTGGATAAATGGAAAGAAGCCAACTTCATTTAAGTTTATGACTTTGTTTTATTTTGATTAACCATAATTACAGCCAAACAGTTTACAGTTTGGACGAGCTAAACTAGAGAGAGAATTTAAAAGACAGCAAACTTCATCAATCCCTTCTGAGCCACATGAGAAGTATATTCATGAAGCAAAAGAAGACAGAGAGAGGTTCAAAATGGACATGAATTTATTGTTTTGTTTTCCGTGACACAGACTGGTATTTGCTAACTTCAGGCGTGATGATGGTTACCCATTTAGACAGTTTTAAAGGACAGATTCATGGAGGATCAGACTAACAGTGGCTACTAGGCTTAATGACTATGATTTTAGAATCTTAGGCAGAAAGCCTGGAAAACCAGCTGCTGGGGAAAAAAACATGAAAGAAGATTATAACTTTTCTATAACTTTTGTAAGTTTCTCAGATACCCCTGATTTGGTCCAGGCTAGATTTGACTTTGGCTTAATCCACAAGGAACTTCTTATATTTTTAGAAATGGCAATTAGCCCCAGATGTTCAGGATACTTTTGTCATCATCATTGCACATATTAACCAATACTCACTGAGAAGACTGTGGGGCCTTTTCACACTTGAAGCTGGCTCAGGTGCCAAGCTAGGAGCCTATATTTATCTTTTCCACACTGCGAGAATCCAAGCGTTCATTCCGCTATACTGCTACTAGAAGAACCTAGTATCACAGGGCATTTTGATCTTTCCATCTGTGCCAAAGGCCTGAAGAATGCAAGAAAGATTTTGAAAGCATTTGAAGCCATTGCTGATATTGCCGATTTGTGATCAGTTGTGCTAAGCGGCCTATTGTGTGGCCTATTCGGAAGCATTTTCAGATTTCCAGAATAATTTTTAGACAATGCACACACAGACGCACACACACTTATATATGCTGTATATATACACATATATAATATTTGATATCCAGGTCTTACCCAACATTGCAATGTCACAAGAGTATTCTGAATGTATTCCCCAACACTATGTATGTTTGACCAATGTTGCGCAGCATAGCAAAATATGTTTCAGCTAATCTATGTATATGAGTTCAAAAGATTATCTGAGGCATTATAAATGAAGTGGAATACAATGAACACCATAACCTTTGATTAAATATTTGGAAAAGGCATTTATATTGATCTCCTTTAATGATTTAGCTTGGTATCACATCTTAGATCCCACAATTTGCATGTGGACACACAAGCAATTATTGTAGAGACCAATCAGCCTTCATTTAATTTTTAAATTTTCTTCCAACCATGTATCAAATAATCTAAATCAATTGCAAATATATTATTACAAACCATGTATTTATATTTTAGGTTACAGTCTCCCCTCTCCTTCTCTTCTCTCCTTTCCTCTTTCCTTTTTGTTCACATAAGGCAAAAAAGACAGTTGCTTGGGGATACATCTGTTCATTCAAAGTCTTCCCCCTTAGTTTTCACATAAAGCCAGCTATATCTAATTTCAACATATGAAAAGAATTGTCTCCTTTTGCTTTTTCCTGGACCTATCAAGACAAGAAAGCATTTTAGTTTTGCCTCTAAGGCAAAACTAGATATCATCCTACTTAGAGAAATGGGGAAATAAAATCTTTGTATAATAACTGCAGCTTCATCCTGTTTTATGGGCCATTCACAGCTGCTAATTTATAAGCTTTGTATTTTATTCTTCCAGAGGAAAGACACATAGAAATACATCTGCTCAGATGTCCCAAACTCTATAATACCCAAATGTGACAATGAAGAGAAAAAGCCAAGGAACATGGCAATGGTTTAAGAACAATAGAACTGCAATTTTATAACTCTGGAAGACAGACATCATTAGGTGTATTCATCCTAAGCAATTTTGCCTTACTAAGTAAAATTGTTTCGCTTTTCATTGTTATGTTTTTTTATTCCTATTGTTGTTATATGCACATTTATGAGAGTGTGTTTGTGCATTTTGTTGCATTATGTCTATGAAAAAAAATTTGGCTCACTTTTTTATAAGCTGTATGGAATTATACCTTGTTAATTGCAAACATGGTGCAATTTAAAAGAAAAGTTTGAGTAAAGGCTATCTTAATTGCAATAAAGTTTGATATACATTAACACATATACTAGTGAAATCAGTTTGTGATATTACTGTTTTAGAATCAGCTATGAACCTTTCTTGACAATTTGTATAATGACTGAACTATACAATTTTTTTTGTTAAACTTTATGGAATTTGATTCAGATCAGATGTGTCTAACAGTAGCTAAATTATTTCTTCATATAGGACCCTCTACCATAGATACACAAAACCATTGTTGTTGGAAATATAACTTATGTTTGAAGCTGGTGTTTTGCCACGTTAGGGTTTCATGGGTTAACAGTGAACTTACTAAGTTTTATATTTTATATTTACATTTGGTGGATCAGTTTGTTTGCTGGTTTGGGAAACTAGGAATTCACTGGTTGCTGGATAGAGTGATCCCTCATCTTTTATTAATATTCTATTTCAGAACTCAACAGAATATGGTAGGAATGAGAATAATACAATATTTTTTTTTTCAAAAAAGAATACATTCCCAATTGTATGTTAGTTTTATACTGATTCCTGAGAATTAAGGAAATATGGGAATGCCCTCAATATTTCTCATGATATTGAAGGTATTACCCAAACTGTAACTATATTTAGCTAAATGTAGTTATAGTTTTGTATAACAGTCAGGAAATCTGAATCTAACTGCACACATTTCAGATGGTGCAGCATGCTATAATTATTTTCAGCCAATTTTAATGAGGAAGGATCAATTATTTCCCATCAAAATAGGTAAGTAAGGATAGAGGGGGAGCATTGTAAATACATAATGTAGATGAGCTAATGATGGAGTCACTGCCTTATGCAGAAGGCCAACCATCCTTAGCTCCTCATAATTGAAAATTCTGTGCAGGCAGTATTTTTTTTAGTATTTATTTCTTTCTTTAATTAAATTTATATGCCTGCCCTTCTCACAGAAAATGGGCAGAGATTACAATCCAATAGACATTCTGGGCAGAGTTTACAATCCAATAGACATTAACAGAGTTATTGGTCTATTTTGTTGTTCCTTATCTGTCAATAATTATGGGTTAAGGCATCCCACATATTTTTGTGTCACTTGCTTGTATAAATAAACTTTATATAGAGAAAGGTATATTTACATCTATTGCATTCACAATATAAAACTATTGGTGGGTCAGAGCAAACATCCCTATCTTCTCTTCATTGATATAGTTTTATAATACCTAACCAAATCTAAGTAATGACTAGAATTTATGCTTCAGTTTTCCATGCTTTTAATCTATTAAATTTAGCATCATTTCAATAGAGTTTTTGTAAAAATGTATCTGAAAGTGTGGTAACAAAGATCATTTTAATATTCTAATATTAGAAGGAGGGCTCCTCAAAAGTAAGTGAAAAGAGAGATTAGTGGGCGTGACACTTCACACCCTTGTAATGTTAAACAGTCAGATGTAATTCTCCACAGTCAGAAATTTCAGAAAAGGTCCGTGTTGGTGGCTATAAAAATACAATCTGCCAAGAAGAACAAAAGAAGAAGAAAAAGCCCTTCCTTTTACTAGGATGCACTATCAAATATACTAATTTGGACACTGGAATCCAAAGTTCATTCAGCCTTTAATAATTTAACAAGTCGCCCTGATAATCTACTACGTTGTGCACAGCTATTGTGCCATTTCTAATTAAAACTGACAAACCCTTGCAACTTGCCTTAGACAAATGTGTGCCAGCTTTAAGAAACCCAAATCAATTTAACTCTGTGGTAACACATTGTTAGAATGTTATACGTTTTAAAAGCAGATGGGAATTTCCAAAGTTAGGTATAAAATTCTTTAAAAATCTAGATAAGAGTTAAACGATTAAAAGAAAAAAGGATGGCCCACCAAATTCAAATAATAGCACTAAAATTACTTTCTTGCTTACCATATTCAAGATGTTGCTGATCATGATAACGATTTTATGGATATGAAATCATAGGTATTTAAATATAGAACTTCATTTCTATAGACATGAATATACAAATATCCTGCATTGTAATACATGTTGGTCTTTATTTTTTATTTTTGTTTCTGCCTTTAAATCAGTGTTGACTCTTAACAACTGCCTGGACTAATCCCTGCAGTTTTCTTGACAATGTTTTCCAAACTGATTCACAATTACTTGGTCCTAAGTCAGATAGTGACAGGCCCAATGGTCACTCAGCTGGCTTTGTGATTAAGGCAGAACTAGAGTTCACAGTCTCCTAAGTAGTGGTGCTTTAACCAAATAGGCATTACACCAAATAGACTCTGTTTGTAACATAGGCTATCATCCCATTTATTGAACCAGTGGGTAATATGTTATCTTTAATATGATACAACAGTCTATGCACAATCTACTTTCATGCTACTGAACAGAAACATACTGTATGCTTTGGTAAACTTTATCAGTATAGATCATTGCTGATGGAATGACTGTTCTGTTTGCTAGGAGCAAGAGAGGGACTTGGCACATTTATTTCCTCTCCTTGTCTAAAAACATTTTTTTTTCATTTATTTATACAATATGCTGCTTGTTTTTTAAGATGGTTTCTGGATTTTCATCACTTCTTTCCTCCCTTAGTTCAGGTTGTCAGCTGATTTGTTCTAAATCCCTATTGGAGGAGGACATGCTACAGTGTCTTTATTTTTTATTTTTTTGTAGATAGACTTCAGAAACTTAAGTGTTCCCATCACCCTGTTGTATCATAAATAAAATAGATCTTTATTTCCTTTCACAGGAGCAGCAACTTCAAGAATTCTTACAGAAGTTGTATTTCTAACGTCAACAATTGTTTCTATTCATTCTTTCTGCTATACGTGCTACCCAACAAATACAGCGCTTTAAAAGAGGAGTAAGAGTTACGAGATTCGTATTTGGTCATCATAATTTAAAAAATAGATGCTTAAGAATTGTTAAGCCTACATTTTTAATTTATTAACATGCACAAGAGCGCTAGTTCCAAGTTGTGCAATTTAAACATTTTTATTTTTATTTTGATACCTAAGATTGCATGCGACCCTTGACCTAATTTTAAAAAAAACTCTGTAAGTGATAAATTCAAATTTTTGGTAAGAACAATCTGTCTTCTACTGACATTAGAAAGGAGAGTGAGGATGGCATGTTTAAAAAGAGGGTGGGGGAGGCAGAGGTTAAGAAAGAGAGAGAATGCAAGCATTTAGAAATAAAATAAAATTGTGCAGCACGTTAATTGGTAGTCTAATACTTGTTTCAGAGACACCCACTGCCGGAATATAATCCTTGACATATTATTTCAAAGACGGTGTGCAATCCTGTACAGAAAAAGACTATTTATAGTAAGGGGGTTGCATTTTCTCACCTACTCCTCAATTTTCTGTAATGTTGCTACATCATAATATAACACCACTAAAAATACATTTTAAACTCTATCTAGCTTTGATGGATGCATGACAGAGGGCACCCAAGATCTAGGATCCATGTGTCAGTGTTTTGCCTTCAGTATTCTATTTCTGTCAATAACCCAGAGATCTGAAGTGGAATTCAGTGTGAATTTGCTTTGTATCCTACCTCTTAGATTATTGCATATATAGCTTAATGCTCTGTTAAAATGTGCTTTGGGATTTTCAAACAGCATCCTATTATCTTCCCACCATCCTTCAAACTTTCACATGGTGGTGACCTGGAATTTTACAAGGATACCACAGAAAAGTGGTGGGAGGTAATTCTGCTTGGGTTGGTATCTTCTTTCTATTCTTCTGAAGCTTTTTAACTTGCCAACATTTCCCAATTTGGAAAAAAAATCCCAATGGGAAGCATTTCCTCACTAACATGTCTAGGGCTAAGCATGGGAAATCAAGGAAACAGTGGACTGTTGGAAAGATGACCATATATTGATACACACCAAAAGTGAAATTAAGCAGATTCTATCAGGTTTGCTAGAACTGGTAGTAAATTTTCTAAGCAGTTAGGAGAACTAATTGTTAGAAGAAATCTCCTTTTGTTTTTTTTCCACTTTACAGGGTTAATCCTGTAAGGAAGGCAGAAAAAAACATTCTGGTGTTGTTTCTAGCCTAATCTTTATTGCCCTGCTTACAGAAATTGTCCACACAATCACATGACCCCCCTAGCCATGCCCACCAAGCCACGCCCACAGAACCGGTAGTAAAAAAAAATTGAATTCCACCACTGATACATACCCAATGGAAGAACAACTGCTCAATTCATCAGCTGCTTTGCAGTTAAATAAGAGAGGTAATATTATATTATATACTAGCACCAAAAATCTCTCCACAATTTCAAAAGCAAATTCAGCCAGTCATATAAGAATCGATAGAATAAAAATGTAGAACCATTCTTTTGCAGCACAGTCATATTATTCAGAGATACTTCATAGACACAGTATAGTCCACATGAGTATCATGGATTTTCACATGCAGACTTAAAAGGTTTAAAGATGCAGAATCCCAGTTCTGCATTACTAGTAACTAATTCATGTGAAGTTAATAAAAGAAATACATTCTTTTTCTCATGATGAATATCTCAGTATTCAGCTTTTCTGGGTTTCTAGTTGACCAGAAGAGATAAAACTTCTTTCAGGGGAGCCCCATGTAGAGAGCATTGGCATAATCCAGACGGGAGGTTACCAGGGCAGAAGTGACTGTGCGAAGGGCA
>JAEANM010026715.1:0-10681 GCA_017656035.1 Myanophis thanlyinensis | reverse complement strand
AACATCATCACTGAAGGTGGAGTACGCCAATGGTGCATTAAGTTTAAAAATGGCCGAACTAACGTTCATGATGAACATGATCTTGCACCAAGTGACTACCACTTTTTTTCATCATTCAATGCATTCCATTGACTGGTTCAAGTCTCAGGCTGCTGAATTTTATGACAATGGAATTACAAAGCTTGTTCACCGCTAAGTGCCTCAATTTGTTCGGTGAATATGTTGAAAAGTAGTATTTAAGTGTCACTTTCAAGTGTACAGTATATAATAAAAAAAATTTCCTACACTTTATTGTTTTTTCTATCGCAAAACATACTCTATTTTATGGATAACCCTATATCTATTTAATACTTAAGTTTTGGAGCTCAAATTTGGTATGCCCAATATAAATAGAAATGCAATGAATTAATAATGGAGAATAGTGGAGTTATCTTGAAATCTCTGTTAAGATATGAACTAAATGGATGGGGAATACATGTGCAAGCCATTATTAGTTATACTTCAATATGGTGGCAGTTTTATACATGGACAACCAAGATCTCAGCATCATTGCAGTGAGTAGAGGCCAGGGATTCAGAGAAAGCCACTGCAGAGATAGATCTGACCTGAATCAACCAGTTGAAGGGAGCCATCGTAGCAGTGCTGTAAACATACTGAAATAGAAACAGGCAAGCTGAAACCATAGGAAAGGGACAACAAAGGTAAGATGGGAGAAAAATCTCAAAATGTAACATGGAACAGCAAGGTCATTCTTAAAAGGATTTTAGTGTTGGTGGTAGTAATGATTTGTTGGTTTGTTCCTGTCTCGGTTTATTCTTGTTAATTTTTTTACTTGGAAGAATTCCTTTCTTAACATGGGAAAAAGGACAAACTTTCAGGAGTGGCAATTCATTTTGAAGTTGGATATTTCCTTCCCTTTACACTACCATGTTTCTCCAAAAAGAAGGCCTGGTCTTATTTTCTTTTGACTGTCCCCAAAATAGCTAGGCCTTGTTTTTGGAGGGTTCTAATTATTGACTCACCTTGTAGCACTGGCACCCACAGCTCTGCCAAGCAGAAGCCCATTGTTGACCCACTTCTTCTGTGGCTGCTTTCCACCACGCATCATCCCGGCCTCTATTATCGGCTGCAGAGGGCTTTCTGGAAGGCATCTGAAGGCGAAATGGAGGCTGGGGTGATGCATGCAAGTGGAAGAAGTAGAAGAAGCAGCCACAGAAGAAGGTGAGGCAGGTGTTGGGGTGTGCAAAGCCTGGTAAGTAGGGCAGTTCTATCCCCCCATCCCCACCCTAGTTTATTTTTTACCTGTGTGCTTTACCCCATGTACCCCAGGGTGGGCAAGTTCTTAATTATGGCTAATTTTGTAGGTGGGGCTTAATTTCATTGCATGAGCTCAAACCCATGATAGGGCTTTTTTTAAGGTGGATCATCTTTTTGGAGAAGCAAGGTAGTATGTGGGCAGGCAGGTGTGTGTGGTTGTAGAGGCATACAAATACAAACCCCAAAGTTGAGAGAAACAACAAAGAACCTACAAGAGATGAATTATTTCTTCAAGTAGCTTTTGAAAAGAGATTCATTTAAACACTCAATTATCTCATATTCATTAATTAATCTAAAAGATACATGGATTAACTGTTTACAGTGGTGAAATTCATTTTTTTTTTACTACCAGTTCTGTGGGCGTGGCCACAGGATTAAACATCACCAAGCACAGAATTAAACTTCACCAAAGTTACAATGTAATAAGGGGAGAGGCAGTTTTTGTGAGCAAAGCAATAAAGATTAGTCTAGAAACAACTGCTTATTTACAAGATTAACCCTGTAAAGTTAATCTTTACAGGATTAAACCTGCATAGTGGGGAAAAAAACAAAAGGAGATTTCTTCTAATAACCAGTTCTCTGAACTGCTTATAATTGTTACCACCGGTTAACTATAGAACTGGTGCAAACTGGCTGCATTTCCCCCTCTTCCCCTTGTTCCAGGAGTGATCAGATGGACAATACAACAGGAGGCCGAGATCCTATTTGTGGCTCCATATTGGCCCAGGAGAACCCTGGTTTGCAGATTTCATCAATCTGTCCACCTCCAAGCCCTGGAGGATCCCCAGGAATAGTTAATGTTAATCATTAACACCACAGACTATTAAAGCCTTTGCATTTTAAAGGAGTATATTGTTATCAATTCAAGATCCATGTCCTTGGATGAGTGAGTAAATGTATGTTTCTGTGTGGGGGAGGAAGAGAGATAGATACAAGTTGCAGTCTGTTAAATGAAGATTCTGTCCTAAACTCATACACTCAACCAAGTTTTAGAAATGATTTTAACAAATCAGAAATAATGTTTGTTTTATGTTCCTCTTCAAAACCCTAAACAGCCCCTTTTATTTTGTTTCTAGAAAAGCAATGTGGAATTGGTATTCTGGCAGAGAATGGCAAGACTCCACAAAGATTTTAAAAATAAAATAAAATAAAGGACAGCGTTGATGTAGCAGACAATTTGTCACATAGCTTTTAAGTTTTACTAGCCCGGAGAGGGATCCAACAACTAAGTAGTGAAAGGAAAGTGAATGATTAGCTGGAGGCCTTCAGGCTACCAAAAGATAGTTTTAGTAGCCTGTCATGAAAATCTGTGGCCTGAGGCTTCAGGGCTACTTTTTATTTCCAAGCCTGTTATTGATTTTGGTATGAAGAAAAATAATTTGGTATTGTTGCTTAGGGTGTCACCGAGGAATGGGACTGGGGGTGGACACAGCAGGCTGGGTTCATTTGCTGTTCTCACTTCATATTTACATTTTATTACAAAAGGCTGTGTGATGGTAAATGAAGGCATTTCCTACTTAAAGGTACTACTGTCTTTATGAAACATGGCACCCTAATCGAAAACACAAGTAAACTGAAAATTAAATTTAAAAGCCTATAATTTAGTATCTTCCTTGCCAAGAATGATGACTTTCATTTACAAAGGGAATCTAGAGCTGTTCAGGGTCAGCCGGGCGCCTGCCATTTTCAGGCCTCTTGCGAAGGCTGATGGTGTTGATTAATTCTTAAGGACTCCGCTTTGTCTTCTCCAGCTCACTGAACAACTTCATTTCAGCTGATGAGTTCAAACCGGGGTCAGAACAATCCTCATTTCTGACAATTCCACAAAATGGGAATTAATTTTATGACTTAGCATCACCACATTTAAAACTAAGCATAGGATCCAGCAGGCCAGGTTAACATAAGGAGAAGAGGAGGGAATGTGTTTGCCAAACCATCCTATGATAACTGGTTTGATGAAAAAAGCAGACGAATATTTATTTAACCAAGCAGGTGGCTAAAAGTGCCGTGTGATCGAACGCCTTAGAAACCAATCAGCTGAGGGCGCTTATCTTTGGTAAATAGTGGGCACATTTTTGTTGCTCTTAATCATTATTTAGCAAACAATCTGCATGCTATATTAAACTTGGCACAGATCTGAGAATCAAAAGCTGAGATTCCAGCAGGGTAAAGGAGCTGCAATTCAGGCACTGTGGATTGCACTACTCTAAAATTAGATAGCTGGAATAATTTTCATCTTGCTCGTATCATTAAATGGAGCTTTTCTTCTTTTTCTCTCCAAATGCTTGATGGAAACAGAGATACCTTTTACCGTATCAACCATTTCATATTTAGCTTCTGTGTACAATTTTCATGGAACAATTTTAGGGTTGGAACAATGAAATATTTTGTTTATCATAGCTAAGCAAGATTACAAGAGGCTATATAATAGGCCTGTGTGTCATCTGAACAGACATACCTCAGCTTCATTTTAGATATAACACTGCATTACAATTTGAATGCCTCTTTCTTAGTTGCAAAAGAATAGAAAAATCCAACAATAAGTGACATTGGTCACTAAGCAACAGTTTGCTTAATTATAATTTGTTGAAACAACCATGATTGTGGAATTAATAGTCATTAAACCAAAACTAAACTATGTAATGGCTTTGTGCATCTTAGACTAAAATGTTTGCTTTTTAAAATGGACTCTGGGAAGCACAGGGGAGCATCAAAAGAGTTGGCAAGGTTATCTTAATATTATAAGGCAATATTAATATTTTTTAATATTTTTAAAATATTGTTATCCTGCCTTTATTACTTTCATAAATAACTCAAGGCAACTGACATACTTAATACAACTACTTTCTCCTACTTTCCCCACAACAATAACGCTGTGAGAAGGGCTGGGCTGAGAGAGTGTAACTGGTCCAAAGTCACCCAGCTGGCTTTCATGCCTAAATTGGGATGAGAATTCAGTCTCCCAGTTTCTAGCTTGATGCCTTAATCACTAGACCAAAACGATGCCCAAATGGAGGGATATCAATAGAAACAGAATGGGAGGAATGGGATTTGAAGTCACACCTCCAAGAGTGAATGTATCCTGAGTGCAGTGCCTTATACATACCTCAGCCAATACATGAGTTTTGAGCAGGCGTCCTCAAATTACATCCTGTGGGCCAGATACAGCCCACTGAAGTCATTAATCCAGCCTGCGTGGGACTATGAAGCTGCTCCATCACCCACATCATCCTGCCAGCCCCCCACCAGCTTCTGGAGGCAGGGGAAGCCAAAAACAGGCCACTTCTGTTGGCCAGAGAGGCAAAAAATTGGCTGCACTGAGGTCTCTTCCCCACCCCATTTGCTCTTCTAACACACTTTCCTTTGATATAACAGGTAAAATTCTTTGAACATACCTGACAGCTAAACTTTAGTTGCACTTGAAATCTTAATTTTTCCAGAGGGAAAAGGAAAAAGAGAAAGAAAGACAGAAATAGAGAGAGGGAGGGAGGAAAAGAGAGACATAGAGAGACAGAGAGACTTGTTGATTGTAAGCTCCTTGGGGCTGAGAGGAAGTGCTGCAAATCTGAGTTTCCTGAAGTGGACCACCTAAACAATTTAAAAATGATCTAGTAAAAAGAAAAGTCAACCAAAAGAGCAACATGCAAGCAAAAACAAATAAAACACCCCCAGAAACAAAACAAATCAAAGTTTAATTTGTGTGTATTGTTTAATGGACTGTTAAATTGGCCACACCTACCCAGTCACATGACCACCTAGCCACACCTATCCAGTCACATGACTGCCTAGCCATGCCCACCCACCCAGTCCAGTCTCCAACAGTCTGAGGGACTGTGAATTGGCCCCTGTTTAGAAAGTTTTAGGAGCCCTGGATTTGAGTCTGAGTATCCCAACTACTGGTATATTGAGTATCCCAACAACTATATTGAACTTATCTGGGTCTTTTGTTCCATTATTTATCCCAAAATGAGTCAGATCTTAGCAGAGCCTGTTAAGTGGATTTTTACTTTTAAGAACTCGATGCTTTATGAATCAGCTGCTGTTTTAGTTACTGCTGCTTTGTAATGCTATTCAGTATTTTATACTGCATTTCCCAGTACTTTGAAAATGGAAGAGACTGTAAAATGTATCATTCATTACTTATTATGATTTATGATATCCAAAAAAGGATGTCTAGATTTTGCAATATAAACTGCATGTTTTTAAAGACAAGAAGATATAAAGTGGATGAGACAGAAAGAAGTAAACCCATTCACAAGTTATTCTTTCTATGTCTCCCTTTCTCTCTCTCTGTTTCTTTCTCTGTGTACTATCTTTGTCTGTCTGTCTGTCCATCTGTCTATCCATCTATCTATTATCTATCATCTACAATATCTAAAAAGATACAGTAAATGAAACTGTAGTGTTTTTATGTTTCTATGTATATATAGGTATAGATAGATCTTAGATAATATATCATCTGTATCTTTATACACATAGACACATAAAAACACTACAGTTTCATTTATCCTTTTTATCTCTTATTGTTGGTCTAAAACTTGTTTCCTTTAATTAATTGTTTATCCTTACAAACTATGTGTTTTCTTATCCTGCAAACTAATTCACAAAACCTAGATACAAGATACAAAATGTTTACATATTTATCTAGGAAAATAAATAAAGAGGACAAGTTTGGGTGATATTTTTTAAAATAGGCAAAACCAATTTAAGAGACATGTCTATGAAAAGGAAGCCATACAGAAGTATGTACGTAATCAATTGTCTTTAGTTCCTATTAATTATGAGGGTACACTTGTCTAGGGAAAGGGTAAAAATACAATAGAAATCATGTAAACATTATCAGTATTATTAATTACTACTAATTTTATTATTCCATTCTTATTTCTGTCTCTAATTATGGATGCTGGTCTCTGATGTTGACATACCATTATTTCCTATGTGTGAGAATTTTCTCTATGCCGAAGAGCCAATGTAATCCATGCAACAAATGTCTATTATATGCCAAAGGACAGAAGAAGAATAGGCTATCAACTCATTTTTGGTGAGATGCCAAGCCCTTCTAAGGTGATTGGCAGTCATTTCAATATGCTTGTCACAGTGGTGGCATACTTGGCAGGGCTCACAAATCCCCACTCAGTTCTATCTAACAACAAAGTAGCGTGAACTGCACAATGCTTGGCACACAAGAATACATGTTGATTTTCCTGATCTGAGTTTCTAAGGCCAGAGGGACAGGACAGTGATAGTCCAAAAGGAAATTGGCTTGGAAGATTTGAATGTTTTCTTCTGCTTTTAAAAATTTGGAAAGTTAGTAAAATAGATGTCGACCAAAGACAGATGCCTTAATGCCTTTTTTAACATGGGAAATTCCTACTGCTGAATTTTATTTGTGGGGCAGCTTGGGAGCTGGACAGAATGGAAGTCACATAAAAATGTGCAAATTGTGAGTTGCTCATCCTTGTTGTGCTTTTCAGTGTTCAGATAAAATATTCAAATTGCCTCTGCATTATCCAATTTTCTTCCGAATACAAAAATATTATATTTTTCTTCATATATTTAATCTCTTTTTTTCTCTCAAATCCAAGAGTTTCCTCACTATTACCTCTAAGAAGGGTGAAAGCAGAGCTTCAGAGCCTCATGGCTAGTGCAATTTTTTTTTAAGTGCAGTTGTTTGGTTCCTCTGGCTATTTAGCTACAGAAATATTTTCATATGACATTTAGATTTTTATATCATATCTCCCTATAGTTTCTGATGAACAAAGGAAAACTACTATTTGTAGTTATTTTTTGAAGGACAATTAACGTCAATGGAGAAACCCCCCAAAAACGATATCTCTAACTTAACAACTACAGTGATTCACTTAACAATTGTGGCAATTGTGGTCATATAATGGGGCAAAATTCATTTAAGAAATGTCTCACTTAGCAACAGAAATTGTGGGCAACAGAAATTTCCTAGGAGATTGTTAATCTTGTCAGAACAAGAGAAGATCAATATACCTAGCCAAACTGCCCTTGCCCCCTGCCTTAAAAAATGACTGCCTGAATTTCTTGGAAAGGCTAATATAAATACCAAGCAGAGAATATTGAATTAGGAAGTTCTTGGTACTATCATGGCTCTAAATTGTTCCTTCCTTTCTCCTTTTTAAGCCAATAAAATAATAATTAATAATAATTTTGATCAGTGGAGGGCTATTTTTTTTTTTCATTTCCACATTCCATATTATTATGTGTGCACACAAGACACTTTCCCTACTTTAAGAGCTCAGCATATACTGACACACATATAATGTACACAGTCCCCAAATACTGGGGTTATTCTTGGCTGATAGATCTGTCAATCTTCTGAGAGCTTGACACTGCAGTGTATAGACAACAAGACCAGATGTCCAGTTTCTCTCACAGTCAAAGCCATCCACAATGAGAGTGTGTTTCCACAACCAATTAGTTAGGCCAGTTGAAACTAAGCAGACTGTTGCCCTAGATCAGGGGTAGGGAACCTTGGCTTTCATGACTCATGGACTTCAACCCCCAGAGGGAATTCAACCCCAGCTCAGGAATTCTGGGAGTTGAAGTCCATGAGTCATGAAAGAGCCAAGGTTCCCTACCCCTGCCCTAGATCATCTCCAAGCTTATCCCTAAGGCATCCTAGATTGTCCACATGGAAAATTTTATGTTGAATGAAGAAAAAAACCGCTTCTAGGCTGAAACAACTAACAATGGCTCTAGTCTGGAGATAACATGGAGACATCATCATCAAATGTCCCTCAAATACAGATGGTGAAAGATTCTCATATTGCTACAAGCATGATATGGACTCTTAATAAAAACTTTTGCTGGAAGCATTTCTACAAATTTCAAGTCAGAAATTATGCAAAAAATCCATTATATTAGATAATGCTGTTTTATGTAACCAGTGTACAAAATAGTATATATGAGAAATGAACATAATTATTTTCACAGGGCTTTTTATTTTATTTTTATATTAATTGATTGAAAGTTTTAATTACAATGGTAAAACCAAAAAAAAGAAAGAAATGCATGAAAGCAAAAAAAAAACCTCCTAAGAAATATTTTCTCATCCTCATTGCAAATATAAACAATTTTACAATCTCTTCACCTCCTCTTAATTAACTGATATAAAATATTTCATAGCATTATTCATTTCTTAACTATAGGCAAACACAATGTAATGTTTTCTCCAATCTAAGGATCAGCAAAAAGTCCAAACAGAACTCTAAAATAGTAACATTAATTAAGATATATAAAACTCCACTTTACACATCTCAGCTCACAAAAATTATTTGTAGTACAAAGCCAGTTTTAATAACACCAATTACAGTAACTATAGGGAAAAAGACTTAAACACCACATTAACTATAATAAAATCCAATACACAACATTTTTCCAGTCCAGATAACAGCAAATCCACAATAGACCACCCAAAGTAATAACATGTCCCAATGTCCCATTTAAACCTGGTCAAATAAACCAACTTTGTGTTCCTTCTTTTTGCGTAAAATAAGCTTGCTCTTTAATCATTTCAGCTGATTGTTGATTATTGTTTCAAATTTTTTGAAGAAGCAGCTTCTTTTGTAAATCCAGCAAAAAACAACAAAAAAGTTCTAGTTGCTGTCTGGGGTTGTAATTTTCATTCCTTCTGAATTTGTAAAGTCTCATCCATTTATTTATACCTGATGACAAATTCTTATTAAAATTCTCATTCAAGTTGATTTCAACCGGACTTTGTTACATCTCTTTCTTTGTAACATTGTCTTCTGAAAACAAACATAGTTGAAATTATTGATTCAAAGTCCCAGTACAGTTCTTTAAAAATATGTTACTTAACTCCAATATCAAATCAGTTTTCTTTTCCACAAAAATTCATTTATTCTTTAAAATTAATTTCAAAGCCTTCATATTCAAAATCCAAACATTTTCTGAATCTTTAATCTGCATGCAACTTTCTACAGTCAAACATTGTCTTGCATTTTTGCTATTTATTTTGAATTCTTAAAATTTATAAAGATATTTATTATTTATTTATTTATTTATTTCAATTTATATACCGCCCCTCTCCCAAAAAGGGACTTGGGGTGCTGTACAACCATCTAAAAACAATAAATTAATAACAATTTAAAAACAAATTAAAAAGAATTAAATAGGTGGTTGAGTAAAAAATTAAAATTATAAAATTTAAAAACCAATTTAAAACCCCAGTTAATTAATGCTAGACCAGACCGGCCTATTGGAACAAGTAAGTTTTTAGTGAGTTTCAGATAGAGTTTCATTTTTTTTATATCAAATATTTAAGGTGCTCACCTGGTGTTTAAACCTCTTTAAAGCAGTTCATAAACAATTTCCAAAAGTAGTTAGCAAAGGAAGGGTGAATTTAATATTCTTTGCAAAGACTGTTTGCAGCTAGAACAAGTATGGCAAACTCCATTGATTTCTGGCTATCCCACTCTTCAGAGCTTTGAAGTTTCCTCTTGAGGAGAAATCATGTGGACCACAATGTAAATGATCTGATATAATTTCTTTTCATCAGCTCCGTGTCTTTGACCGCAAATGTTGCTTCTGTTTTTATAAAGCTATCTTCAGTTTGCCATTTCCCCCCCAGAAATTAGCAATAGCTTTACAGCCCTCTCTAAGCAGTTTGCAGAGTCAGCAACTTGCTCCTCAATAATCTGAGTCCACATTTCACTATCCTCAGAAGGCTGAGTCAATTTTGAGCTGGTGAGAATCGAACTGCTGAACTGCTGGCAATCGGCAGTCAGTAGAATTAGCCTGCAATACTGCATTCTAACCATTGGGCCACCACAGCTCTTGAAAGTTACACATTAACATAGAGATAGAAGAGGATACAACTGAGAACCAGGCTGTTTTGGATATGAATTTAAAAATGATAATAGATAAGAATGACATGGAAAAAGATCTTACATAGGACTTACAAATGAAAGTGGCTGATGTCTTAACAAAAAGGGACAGACAATAAATCAGAGGAATGACTTCAACAACTTTCTTACCCTGGATTTACAAAAAAAGAAGTGTTAAACTCAAGGAGAAAAGAGATTTTTTTAAAAAAAAATATCACCTTTTAAGACACTATTTAGAGGGAATAAACATCAAGATTTTAAAAGCAAAAAGGAGGAACATAAAGTTGATTTATTTGATGAAGGTTAAGAAATATATAAAATATTTTTCTAGTAACTTTCAATGGGCTTTTCCCTACTAAAACTGAATAACGAAGTCTTAAAGATTTATTTATAGATAAGATATAGAAAAAAGAGGAATTGGGGAAGATTTTAAGAGAAAGCTCTAACGATGTTATTAAAAGAAAAGAAAAGAAAAGAAAAGAAAAGAT
>JAEANM010026714.1:0-10681 GCA_017656035.1 Myanophis thanlyinensis | reverse complement strand
TCTCATAGTTGAGGTCTACCTATGATGCCAATTACAGGCCTCTCTCATCTTTTTAAGTGGGAGAAATTGCACAATTGTTGGCTGACTAAATACTTTTTTGCCCCACTGTATACACATTAAACCACATTTGCGTGTGTATGTATGGATTGGGACAGGATAGTTTGTCTCTGACCTAAACATTTTCCAGGAGATAGTCCTACAAGCTCAGTTCCATGAAGTAGCTACTTGTCGACAATGCCTATCTGGCCCAAGAAATTGCCTTACATTGTTGCATCTGGGCCAGTTGCAAGTATCTAGGCCAGCCTAACCCAGTCTCTGTGCCAGATAAATTTGATGGCAGGCTGGCAGTGTTTTTTGGCCAGTTGTTTGTGAGCAGGAACTTTCTGACTGGAATAAGGTGGAATTTGTGATTAGCCTGTTGACCGTTCCTGCGGCCAGGTTGGCCACCCCATCACTCAGCCTGGCCGGCTGTTTGGTGACTTTGCAGGGTTTTGTGCTCAGTGGAAGTTCATTTGTCATGGCAGAGCTGCCAAAAACACAGCCCCCAGCATACTGAGAACAGTCGCAGGTTGGGAACAGTTATTTTTTCTGGGGCATTACAGAATTAACACTTGAGCACCCACAGAAGTCAGTTGGGACTGGTGACAGCCATTTATAGTGTTTAACAATAGCACTTATATACCTCTTCATAGTGCTTTATAGCCCTCTCAAGTAGTTTACAGAGTCAGCATATTTCCTGCAACAATCTTGGCCGTCTTTTTACCAACCTTGGAAGGCTGGAAGGCTGAGTTAACCTTGAACCAGACAAGATTGAATTCTGAGAACTGGAAAGCAGAATTAGCCTGCAGTACTGCAACCACTACAACCATTATGGCTAAAGGGGATAGAAGAGAGATATAGCTGAACAGAGAACTGCATGTGCAGTTCGTGGGCTGAAAAGAGGTGGATGTGCAGCAGGGATAAGGAAGTATTGCTACCTCCCCCTAAACTGAGGTGCATAGGGCTGAATGAAGGGACATACAATGGGGATCAGTGTGGCAGCTCACAAACAGGCAGCCTGGCCCCTCCTAATGAGCTGTACCAGCCAGCGGCTATTTCAACCAACTGGGGAATAATATTATTTTGGATGACAATGCTTAACTGATCCAAGAAGATGCCTGTCTATATCATTGCAGCTGGTCAATTTGCAAGTATCCAGGACATTAGACCCTGGCATAAATGTCAAGTTTGTTTGCTGGATAAATTTGATGACAGGCTGGCATTGTTTCCAGTGTTGTTTGGCCAGTGCCAGTTGGCCATAAATTTGTGAGCAGGGATTTTCAGATTGACTGGAACAAGGTGGAATTCATGAGTAACCTGTTGAGAAGTCATATGGACAGGTCTCACTCAGTTTAGCCTGCCGTTTGGTAACTTTTCAGGGTTTTGTGCTCAGTTGAAGTGCCCATCAGAAGCCAGGGCCGAAGAGAAGGAGTAGACAGAGCCAGGACTGACAGAGGAAGATGGCTCAGGCTCTCTGGCCCTGGAGGAGCAAATGGAGGAGCAGGATGAAGCAGTCTTGGATAACTCGGGCTTGGGAAGAGTTGTCAGAGAGGAAGAAAGGGCGCAGAATGACTGACCAAGGGGGGGTGGCGCTCAGGAGAAGAGTAGCCTCCCCTTCTTGATCCCTGAGCACTGAGAACAGATAGCTCAGGACAACTCAGGAGGAGGGTGTCCCACCCCTTGTCACCAGACTCACCTCGGGAATAGGATTTAAAGAAGCGCTGTGGGGAGGGATGTTTGTTGGGGACAAGCATTGCATTTTTCCAGCCACACTTGCGATTACCCATGGCTTGCTACCTTACCTTGACTAGCCTGACTCTGTGAGAGCTCGCAGCAACACAGCTCTGCTCTGCGTTTTTGCTGCAGCCCCAGCAAACTTTCCGAACGACGAGGATGCCCTGTGACCAGGTTTTCCATACCACTTCTTCTCCCAGGATTGTGCTGCTTCACTGGATGTATAACAAGAACTATTGGAAGCATGTGCGTGTTTAGAGCTCTGCTCTTGAATTTGCATGAATGGTGGCAATTTGGGGGAAAGGTTGGAGCAATAAAAGGGAATTAAGCCATTGCTTTGGCTGTGTTGTTTCCATGTCCAACTGGGGTCATCACAGCATTTTTGCGAAAGACATCTGCAGGAGGTGAAATAGTCAGCAGCAGGTGGTGGCTGGCTACAATAGTGACTTTCACCTTGTAAACCAGGAAATGAAATGAAATGAGGAGACCCTTGCAGATGAGTTTCAGGCTAGCGTAGCAGTTGGATTAGTAGGCAAAGCAGGAATGCCTTTAACCCTTCAGGATTGTATTCATAACTATCTTGAGCAAAGAAGAGTGAGGAGGAGCCTAGCAAGGGTCATCAGGTTCTGTGATGGTGCAGGAGGCAACACCAACTCATAAGAAACCCATGAAAGTCAGACATGCTCGCCTGATGCAGGTGCGAAAGAACCAAGGCATGGGGAGGGGCTCTGCCTGCACTGTGTGGGCAGTTCACTTGAGAAACAAGAACAGAGACCCGTGAGGTCGCTAGGATGAAATTTCCTTTCCCCCAGGATTCTTAGATAGTAATGGGTTTGCCTTGAGCAAGTTGGCAGATCACTGGAACTTGCAAGAATATACCGTAACCCAAGAAACTGAGGAGAGCTGCAGATTGGGATTGATTATCTCTCCCAGGACGCTGCTGCAGTCAACTCTTGGGCACTCACAGAAATCAGTTGGGACTGGTGACAGCCATTTATAGCATTTAGCTACTGCACTTATATACCTCTTCATAGTGCTTTACAGCCGGTGTTACTGGCACCTTTTCAGGCCCAGCCAATCCGTTCTAGGATAGAGTGAGCTGAGGACAAGGAAGAACCAGAGGGGATCCTTTCCCAAAAAAGTGGCTGTGTCAAGCCCATGTATGAAAATCAGCAGCACAGTGCATTTTAAAGTAATTTAGTTTGCTGGCCTGAAAAGTTTCAGATAAATGCCTTACTTGCTGGTTGCTTATGCAGAAAACATGTGACTAGAAGTGTGTTGTTCTTGTTAGTTGCGAAGTCATGTCTGACCCTTCGTGAGCCTATGGACAACGTTCCTCCAGGCTTTCCTGTCCTCTACCATCCCTGGAGTCCAATTAAGCTCACGCTGACTGCTTCAGTGACTCCATCCAGCCACCTCGTTCTCTGCCGTCCCCTTCTTCTTTTGCCCTCAATTGTTCCCAGCATTAGGCTCTTCTCCAGTGAGTCCTTCTTTCTCATTAGGTGGCCAGAGTATTTGAGTTTCATCTTCAGGATCTGGCCTTCTACAGATCAGTCAGGGTTGTGCATAGAAGTGTGCATCTGAGCAAATGTGTATTCTTAAAAAGAGCAGCAGCATGACAAGGTACTTTGAGAAGGCGAGTTGGGAAATATTTCAGATTTCTGTAACTTAATTCTATATTGCTACAGTGGTTGTGTATCCAGCTATATTTATTTGTTGACCTGGGTTGGAGGTATCTCAATTAGCACAGGCAAGAGGTATTAGCTATGCAAGATCTTAATTATTGTGATATATAAGGGTCATAGGAACTCTGTGAATTTACTCAATATGGGTACATCAAAATGTGACATATATAACACATGTTCAAAATGATGACATCCTGGCCTTTTATAATGCTTCATATTAAAAACTGTACTTGAAAAATAGTAAGTGTGGATAATTTATGTGGCAGTACCAGAGGATAGTCGAATAGAAGACAATGAATTGGGGAAAATTTCAAAAGTATCAAGATATGAAAATGGAAGTTGAAAGATCATGGCATAAACTGTCCATGGTAGTGCCATTGGTTATCAGCATACTGGAAGCCACTATAATTGTTTTACTAAATGCCACCCCAGACAACAAGGAAGAGACTTTGGAAAGGGGCAGAAAGGAGTGACATGAAGATGCAGATGACTCTGAACGAGGAGGCAATAGGAAGGAGGAAGAAGATAGGCCAGAAACCTTGGAAGTGCTGTTGGAGGAATGACCAGATGAACATATAGCTAAAGAGGAGAGAAGAGTTACAATTGCAGTCAGGAGACTTGAATGACCAGACAGAAGCAATGGGTGGAGAAGAGGTGCATCTTCAGGTGGTCAGCAGCTATAAGGAAGAATTGCTACATCCCCTATCCCAGGGTGCTGAATGTAGGGAGGCAGACTGAAGATTAGTGTGACTGCTTGCAAGCAGGCATCTTGGCCCTTCCTATTCAGCTGTTCTGGCTGGAGTCTATTTCATCCACTATGTGGAGCAAAGTAAAGTTTGAGACAACTGTTTGCTTCCCTTCTGTGTGTCTGCTCTGACTTCATGTTTTCCTGATTCTGGACCTATGCCTTGGTTTCTAATCTTGTAGTTTAGTGCTTGAATTCTGGACTTGGACCTTGGCTTTTGTTACTGTATGTGGAATTTGGACTTGTGCCTGAACTTTGGACTTTTGTGTGTGAATCTGCAAACTTGTGGCTTGTGGTCGGACTTTGAACTTGCTTTGACTTCATGCCTTGGCTATGCTGACTTGAATTCATTGGAACATTGCACTTCTTGAGAATATGATCTGGGGAATAATATTAGGGACTAGCAGTGATTAAATAAAGCTGTAAAACTCACTGGTCTTTGCATGCATGGACATACCAAGTCAGCCACATCCAACAATTTTGGATGATAATGCTTAGCTGGTCCAAGAAGATGCCCATTTATCATTGCAGCTGGCCCAGTTGCAAGTATCCAGGCCATTAGACCCAGCATACATGTCACATTTGTTTGCCAGATAAATTTGATGACAGACTGGCATGGTAATCCGGTGTTGTTTGACCAGCACCAGTTCTTCGTGAATTTTTTTGAACAGAGATTTTCAGACTGATTGGGACAAGGTAGGATTCGTGATTAGCCTGTTGACTAGGTCAGGTCAGCCACCCTGTTTCTCACTCTGCTGCTCCTGGGTGACTTTGCAGTGTTTTGTGCTTAGTTGAAGTGCAAGTTTTGAAGATTCTGAGAAAGTCCAGACCACCATCAGACACCTGTAGGAGCTGAAAGTTCCCAATGCAATTGACCACTTGGTACCTGGGTGGCAGCAGGTGGCCGATTACATAGGGACTTTTGCCTGGTAAACCATGACCTAAAATGGAATGAGAAGGCCTTTGTAGACCAGTTTCAGGAGGGACAAAGCTGTTGGATTACTATGCAGGGCAGGAATGCCTCCAACCTTCAGGAGTTGATTCAGCTGTGTCTTCATGTTAATAGCTGCCTCGAGCAAAGAATAGTGAGGAAGTGCAAAGCAGGGTTGCCCTGGTAGTGCCATAACAAGTGACACAACTCATGAAGAACCTATGCAAGTCAGACATGCTCAACTGTGTGTGAAACAGACATAAAAGGACCACTGGCATTGGAAGGGTTCTGCCCCAGTGCCAAATCTATTCTCCCCCAAACAATTTTGAATGACAATGCATAGCTGATTCAAAAAGATGCCCATCTATCACCGCAGCTGGCCCATTTGCAAGTATCTGGGCCATTAGATGACAGCATAAATGCCAAGTTTGTTTGCCGGATAAATTTGATGGCAGGATGGCACAGTTTCCAGTGTTTTTGCCAGTTGATGAATTTGTGAGCAGGGATTTTCAGACTGACTGGGGCAAGATGGGATTTGTGATTAGCCTACTGACAGGTCCTGCGGCCAGGTTATCCACTCTGTTTCTCACTCATTGGCTTTTCACGACTTTGCAGGATTTTATACTCAGTTGAAGACCTTGTGAAAGTCCAGACGAATAACAGGCATCTGCAGGATGTGAAATGGGTGGGAGCAGGTTGCTGACTACATTGGTGACTTTCGCCTGGTAAACCAGGACCTAAAATGGAATGAGGAGGCCCTTACAGACCATTTTCAGGAGAGATAAAGTACATGAACACAGTCTCTACAAATTGAGGACAGCCACAGGTTGGGATCAGTTATTTTTTCTGGGGCATTACAGAATTAACACTTGAGCATCCACAGAAGTCACTTGGGACTGGAGACAGCCATTTATAGCATTTAGCAATTGCATTTATATACCTCTTCATAGTGCTTTATAGCCCTCTCAAGTGGTTTACAGAGTCAGCATATTGCCCCCAACTATCTGGATCCTCATTTTACCAACCTCGGAAGGATGGAAGTCTGAGTCAACCTTGAACCAGACAGGATCGAATTCCCAGAACTGGAAAGCAGAATTAGCCTGCAATACTGCATTCCAACCACTGTGTCATTATGGCTCTTTTATTCTCAACATTCTTTGTTCTCTTCCTTTTTATCCTTGGCATTGCCGTTTACTTAAATGGATCTGTATTTGGGGTAAGGAGGATCAGCCATTGTTATTGCTGCCTTTTCAAGCCTAGACAATCTGTTCTGGGATAGAGTGAGCAGAAGATGTGGAAGGACTAGAGGCAACCTCTTTCAATAAAGTGGCTGTGCTGAGTCCATTAATGGAAATCAGCAATGCAGTGCATTTTAAAGTAATTTACTTAAGGGTCTGAAAGTTTCAGAAAAATGCTTTACTTGCCATTCGCTCATTCAGAAAGCATCTGACCAGAAGTGTGCATCTGAGCAAATGTGTATTCTTAAAAACAGCCTGGATTCATGCTTAGTGTGTTGACATGTCCTCTGGCCAGGTTGGCCATCCATTTCTCACTCTGCTGCTCTCTGGTGACTTCAGGCTTTGTTCTTAATTGAAGTGCATGTTTGAGGATACTATAAAAGTCCAGACTACCAACAGACATCTGCAGGAATTGAAATAGGTAGCAGGAGGTGGCCAAGTAAATTGGTGACTTCTTCCTGGTAAGCCAGGACCTAAAATGGAATGAGGAGGCCCTTACAGACCAGTTCCAGGAGGGATGAAGTAGGCAAGGCATGAATGCTTCCAACCCTTCAGGAGTTGATGCACCTGTGTCTTAATATTAACAGCTGTCTCAAAGAAAGAACAGTGAGGAGGTGCAAAGCAGGGTCCTTAGGTCCCATGGTGGTGTGAGAAATGACACCAACTCATGAGAAATCCTATCCAAATCAGACCTGCTTGACTGTGCCTGAAATAGGCGCAAAAGAACCACCGGTATTGGAAGGGCTCTGCCTGCAGGTTGTTTGGCAGAGAAGAACAGAGGCTAGTGCTGAATCTACTTTCCCCCAACATTCTCCAGCCAGCCCTTGGTCCACTGAACAAGCTGGGAGACCACCAGAACTGCCATGAACACAGCCCCCGAAAACTGAGGACAGTTGTAGGTTGGGAATCCATGAGTCCATGAATGGAAATTGTCAGGGGCATTTTAAAGTAATTTAATTTGATTGCTTGAAAAGTTTCAGAGAAACATATTACTCACCTGGTAGTTCTCAGAACATCTGACCAGAAATGTGCATCTGAAGAAAAGTGTAGTCTTAATAACATCAGTAGTTTGAAAACAGCAATACTTCATCCTTAGTAAGTGCTTATGTGATTTCAATTTCATTTTTAGAATGTCTGGTTTAGTTTAGTGCAACCTTTGTTTTGCCACTGTATTGCTTTTAAATTTGGATACTGTCCTATTTGTATGCATATTGCTGGTTTAAATGGATAGATAGTTTATCTAGAATCTTTAGTTTGTGTTCTTCAGGTGAAATTAGTTAGCCGACTCAGCCAGTATGTTCTGCTGAGATGCCTGACCAGTTATCAGCTTCCTCTTCCACAAAGACCCTGGAGGGGAAGACAATATGGGCAATTGTTGGATCTCACAAAGTGGTAGAACTGGTGAACTTAATAAGAATAATAAGATCGCAGGTACAGCTGTTTGTGATTATGATGTCTCAACTGGGCAGGGAATTGTGGTCGTGAGGAACAAGTTGTCTTGTATAAAGGAAGGCTGTCTAAAAAGAAAGCTGATGATTGATGATTCAACTATAAGAGGTGTCTAGTTAGGAAAGGATGTGGAGGTTTTGAAAAAGATGAGATACCTGCTTGATGCTACACCCAGGAGGGAGAAGAGGTGCCTTGTTAAGGATTGTCAAGAATGCTAGCAAGGATTATGGTGTTGATGTTGTTCATATTGCACTAATGATCTGTATATAAAAAATGTGTTTTTTCTGTAGAAAGATTTTCAGAGTTTGGGCCAGGAACTTAGCAGGTTAGGCTTCAGTCTTATTGTTTTAGAAGAGTGGATTTGATTTAAAGAAAGTTGATTTAAATTGTGATTTAAATCATTAGTAAAAAGGCTTGATTTAAATCACCCAATTTAAATCATAATTTTTAAAGAGCAACTATCATCTCTGTCCCACAGCGGCTCATCCTCCGACCCACTGTTGACCCATTGACAATCCCAATATTGTAGAATATACAGCCTTATCCTACATAACTAAGCTCAATTTCATGCTGAATAAATTAAATTATTAATGTATCATAAATAAAAAACTATCTTTAGATAGATTTTTACTCCAAAAGCATTTTATTAAAACAAATTTGATAAAAACCGATTTAATTTGTTTTAAAAAATCCAATTTAAATAAAAATCATTTTTTTTTTTAAATCATTGATTTTTATCCACCCTGGTTTGATGACAAACTAAAGAAGGATCAGTCATCAGATTTGGTGTCATATATAGGCCTCCAGGACTTTCAGAGGATTCTGATAGCATTCAGGTTGAGGAGATATCTCAGATGGCAATCAAGGGAATGGCTGCAATCTGGGCCATTTCAATATGCTCAACATTAAGTGGAATCTTTCAACTGCACTTACAAGAAGGAGCAGGGATATGATAGAGCAGGGATAGGGAACCTTGGCTCTTTCATGGACTCATGGAGTTCAACTCCCAGAATTCCTGAGCCAGCCATTTTAAGCTGTTAAGACTCAGGTTCTAAGCCAGGGGTGGGCAAGCTTGGCCATTTTGTGACTTGTGGACTTCAACTCCCAGAATCCCTCAGCCAACAAAAGCTGGCTGAGAGAGCAAAAGCTGGCTGAGGGATTCTGGGAGTTGAAGTCCACAAGTCACAAAATGGCCAAGTTTGCCCACCCCTGTTCTAAGCTAAGGCAAGAGGTGCTGTCTCAGGAATTCTGGGAGTTGAAGTCCATGAGTCATGAAAGAGCCAAGGTTCCCTACCCCTGTGACAGAGGTATTAAAAACAGCTTTTCTAAAAAATGCAAATGAACAGCTTTTCTAAAAAATGCAAATGAACAGAAAAAGATGGCCCCCTTCTCATCCGAAAGAGCAACAGGACTTGTGAGAAGTATTCAGTGAGTGGCATTCAATCATATTGCTCACTCCAGTGGTGGACTGCTGCCGGTTCGGATCGATTCTACCGAATCGGTAGTTCCGACCATCAGCTGGCCCCGACCCCGCTCTATCCTGTCCTGTATCTCTATTTCTGGCTCAACTGATTTGCACGACCCAGCTGATTTGCATGCTTCTGCGCCGTTCTACTCACTGGGGCTGCATGGTAAGGAAAGCAGCTTAGCTTGAAATTGCTGTATTTTGGAAGCTGTGCACAAGTGAAGCATGCTCACAGAACCGGTTGTTAAATTATGTGCAGCCCACCACTGCCCACCCCCATCCTCACAGACCGTTCCTTAGAGATACTGCCGAGAGCAAAATTACCCAAGCCAAAATTATATTCTATGACTCTAAGGGAATTAAATGAACCCCAATCCTTTATAGATAAGAATCTAGCACAGGGTTTCATTCAACCAGCAAAATCTCGTATGGCACCACATGTACTATTTTGGGAAGAAAAAAAAAGGTCCTTTCGGGTATGTGTGAATTATACAGCCATCTGGAGGTTTTGAAAACACCTAATGCAGAAGCTGAGAGCCACATTTGACCTTTGGGAAACATCAAGAGGCAGGACAAATAGGGAAGAGCCAAGACAAAAGCTAACTTAAATTAATTTAAATACTGTAATAGATATTGTAAAATCCTTGCTCCCCATATACCTGATCATTTTCTTAGTTAGTACTGATTCCTATATTATGAAGCAACTCGAGACCACCACCGAAAGTACTTGAAATTTCACATGCCTATAATGTGAAACTGGCTAAATAATCTTGCATTTTGCCTCTGAATAAACACATTGAAATAAATACTTCTCTATTAAAGTTATTATTATGGTTCATCACTCAGCCAGATATATAGGCTAGATTGACACTGTTAGATACAAAACAATGTGAAATCATAGCTGCTAATTCTTTATCTGGTGCTCCTATATTAACATGGAATGTAGAAAAATGGAAAAACAAACTCTGTGATCTGTCTGAATTTCTGTACAATGTTGGTCTGATTGCAGAATAAAAGATCTGGTTAACAGCTGGAGATGAATAAATCCTGATACCTGCCTTTAGCTCCTGGATCGCTCCAGCACAGAAAATAAAAGAGAAAGGCCATGCAATAAGGGGTCTGGCCATATTGATCAAGGAAGAACTGGGATGAAAGGGCACAGAAAAGAAAAGAACATAGTTGCCTCTTCACCTTTTTTGCTTAGCTGTTAAATTCCAGTGTAAGGCTTCTGTGATTGTGATGTTTTCCTCATGCTTAAGGATGCTCACAGGAATGCATGGTTTCCTACAGGAAAAATTAGCACACCAAAGGAGTCAAACCTATGGAATGAACTTCCCCCGGAGATTCGTATCATTGCAGATCTCCGGGGTTTCCGACGCGCCCTAAAAACCCACT